>JAOTRA010000034.1:11722100-11734780 GCA_026260255.1 Pseudolaguvia tuberculata
GGTGAGGGAAGATATGCAGGTAGTTGGGGTGAAAGAGGCAGATGTAGCGGACAGGGTAGGGTGGAGAAGAATGATCCACTTTGGCGACCCCTAACGGGAGCAGCCGAAAGGAGAAGAAGAAGAAGAAGAAGAGGATATAACAAGGTTCAATGGAATATTTGACACTGTATGAACTGTGTGTGCTATTTTTTTAATGTTTTGATCTAAAACCACAAACTGTGCTGATGATGATTGTGAGAATATGGCTGCTATTTAATTAACGATAAACACTGATTTATAAAAATATTTTTTGTATTTTATCTTATTACATTATTCTGCATTCTCAAAGTCACTCCACAGTCCAGGACTTCAAGGTAGTTTCAATTATTTCATTCATTTTAACATTTAATATTCTTCCAATATTGTTGTGTTATATATTTATATATATATATTTAGTTTATAGTATCAAAAATATTTATGTATGTATGTGTGTATATATAATTTATTCTACTTTTATTAGTCACCCAGGTTCTGCTGATATCATAGAGCGATTTCATCACTTCAGGTCCAGAATGGTAGTGCGTTTCAGTTTTCTTTTTACAGATGAATCATCTGTATTTTAAAAGAATTAACTTTTTTCCTGTTTTACATTTTTATGTAATAGTCTTCATTGGATTCTTCTACTCCTGTGTCTTCGTTGAGTTCTCTCAACGAGCATGGATTTAGTAAGTTCTAATTACTGCGTACATAACTGCTTAAACAAAAGTGATTTGATTATCGTTATGGGTTACATTTCTCCATATTGTACATCTCTAGTTCAGCCTTAATGCTTTCTAACGTTTTTGCAGGAACACCCACATCTGTTACCACATCAGTGAGGTATATCATTTAGCAACATTAATAAGCATATTAGATCAAAATGGACTAAGAATAAATATAATTCATTAGGTCAGACCGTGCCACGCCAAACATTTTTCAGTTCCGGTTGTTGCCTGCAGCAACGTTTCAGTCTCCCCGGCCATGGAATGTATAGTGGTGGGGTATTTGAACAAGAATAAATGTCACATCAATGTGACACCTACAGTTCACAGTAGCTTCTCTGTAAGTAGATGTTAAATAGATTGCAGAAGTAGCAGTGCTATTGTTTGTTATTTTAGTTTGTTTATTTATTTCACAAAAGTTTGCAGCTGAATAAAATGTTTCGAGTAAATTAATGATAAAATATTATATATTCTAGTATATATATGATAAATGGTATGTAATTAAAATAATAAATTCATGTTTTGAAAATCACGTGTTGAGGCTATTTTTGCAGGCCAGTTAAATATATGTTAATTGTAGATTATAAATTTCACAATGACCTGAGGCTTATGTGACTTCAGTTTGGTAGACTTCTGTTTTGTTATTCTTGATTTTTTGCTTTTATTTGTTGGTTTGTTTATTTATAACAGTTATAACATTAGAATATAAAATATTTTTGGATTGGCCAGATCTTTGGATTGGCCAGGTTTTAGTCCTATTACTTATTGTATTTCAGAGATATTATAGGAATTATTTTACTTTGTTATAGAATCTGCTCCAACAAATGTATGTGAATCTGGAATTTTTAATATTGAAAACAATTTGTTAATATTTTTATAGAAATACTCTGGGTCCCTGTACGGTGTTAACCAATAATAAACTATAAAAAGGTCGAGATCAGTGAGAGGTAATGATAGATTTGGTTTTGCTTTCAATTTACTCATAAGAAACTCATACATAAAATTTATTATTTTTTCCCAACCACATATTTCAGTTAACTATGTACAGTTAACTATGTTCTACACACTCACAAAGACATAGTAACAAATTATTTAAAAACAATTAAACGTTGATTGTAAATTGTCCATAGGAGTGAATGTGTATGTGAATGGTTGTTTGTCTATGTTTTGCCCTGAGATGGACTGGCGACTCTTCCAGGGTGTACCCCGCCTCTCACCCTACGTACGCTGGGATAGGCGCAGCAAACCCCCGCGACCCCGAATTAGGGAATAAGTGGGTAAGAAGATGAATGAATTAATTAAACGTTGATGTTTTGTTTTTAGGAGTCACTTTATTACTATTTCCAATAAAAAATGTACGTGCTCGATTCCCGAACCGTGTTTCTTTTGTGCGAAGTTTGCATGCTCTTTCTGCACTTGCGTGGGTTTCCTCCGTGTACTCCGAAAACATTTGGTGAATATAAATTTCCCATAAGAGTGGATGTGTGTGAGTGGTTTTTTGTCTATGTGTTGCCCTGTGATGGACTGGTGATCTGTCCAGGGTGTACCCCCGCATCTCGCCCTATGCGCACTAGGATAGGCTCCAGCAGACCCCAGTGATCCCGAATTAGGCAATAAGCAGGTAAAAAGACGAATAAATTAATGTTTTGTTTCAGATTCAGTATTTTTGACTGTCATACAAACATTTTTCCACTTAACCATTTTTTGTTTTATCGTTGCTGTTCTGGAGATTTTGTTCTTTATTCTTGGAATCATTTCATTAAAACCATAAACTATTTGAAGTACAAATATAATGTTTATTATTTATATTTTTCTATAACATAAGAATTTATTTTACAATCACAAGGCAGATTTTTTATAAACATTCATTTGATTATTATCAAATGAAGTATTAATTATAAATACATTTTACTGTGTACACTAATAGATTTTGGTCATGATGGGATGTTTTAATCAATGTAAGAAATAAATTTAGAATATTACATTTTGGTTTACAAGGTGTGGAAGATTTATAAATGGTAGTTTGGTCAACAGACACTGTCTTATATCAGAAGCTTATGATTGATTGAAATGATGATCCAGGGTGCGGGAGGCGTGGTGGCGTTGTGGATAGCACAGTCGCCTCACAACAAGAAGGTCCTGGGTTCGAATCCCGGGATCTTTCTGTGCGGAGTTTGCATGTTCTCCCCATGAGGGTTTCCTCCCACAGACCAAAAACATACAGATTAGGGGGATTGGTGATTGTAAATTGTCCATAGGAGTGAATGTGTGTGTGAATGGTTGTTTGTCTATGTGTTGCCCTGAGACACCGTCCAGTGTACCCCCACCTCTCGACCTATGGGTGCTGGGATAGGATAGCAGACCACCGTGACCTCGGATTCGGGAATAAGCGGGTAAGAAGATGAATTAATGAATGATCCAGGGCAGGGTAAGTTAGCCACTAAAAGAAAGCCCCGGGTTCGATTCCCAGGTTGAGGATCTTTCTGTGCTGAATTTGCGTTTGCGTGGGTTTTGTCCGGTTCCTCCTACACTCAAAGCTGTGTGTGTGTGTGTGTGTGTGTGTGTGTGTGTGTGTGTGTGTGTGTCGTCTCCAGCAGACCCCTAGATGAATGGAGTTTAGAAGTTAGAATGAAGTTAGAAGATGAATGGATGGATGAAGGAATGAAATGTTGATCCTGGATCACCTCCTACTTGACAGAATTACTGATTTAGTGTTGAGTTTGTTTTCTTTACACTGGGTGGCGCTATACATCTCTGACGTTGTTCCGCAAGCCGCCATTAAACGGAGAAAAAGCCTTAGCAAACGGCGTTATCTTTCTCCACACTGCAACAGCCTGGCAAATTAACGGATCTATATTTATTAGCGTGTGTCTGCATTGTGAGTATTGGACATACATTTAATCTGAAAATTTGGAGCTTTTAAAATTTTTAAATAATTAATTGCGTGTGTTAGCCTGCGGTGCTAATTTGTTGTTGATAAAGCCGTGTTATCCGATCTGTTCAAGCTAGCACGATGATTGTAGCTAATAACTAAAATAATTAAGTAGCTAACGTTATTTGGTTGCTAGGTAACAGCGCTAGCAGCACGTTCTATATTAAAATGTGACACCCCTTTGTGTTTATGTATTATTATTAATAATAATAATTCATCATCTTAACCGCTTATTTTCTAATTCGGGGTCACGAGGGTCTGCTGGTGCCTGCCTATCCCAGCGCAAATAGTGTAAGAGGCTACAGAGGTACATCCTGGACAGGTTGCCAGTCCATCACAGGGCTACACAGACGAAAATCCGCTCACACACATTCGCTCCTATTTACAAGTTAGAATCACCAATCCATCTTGAGTAAAGCTACACGTTTTTGGACTATTTTTAACTCTTCTTTTAGGACAATACACGGTTTAAAAAAATAATAATAATAAAGGCGGCGCGGAAGAAGGTCCAGGGTTCGATTCCCGATTTCTGTGCGTGTACTTCGGTTTCCTCCAACAGTCCAAAAACATGTCTATTAGGTTGATTGGTGAGACTAAATTGTCCATAGAAGTGAATGTGTCTGTGTGAATGGTTGTTTGTCTATGTGTAGCCCTGCGACGGTCTGGTGACCTGTCCAGTGCGTACTGCCTCCCGACCTACGTGAGCTGGGATAGGCACCAGCAGACCCTGAATTTGGGAATAAGCGGGTAAGAAGATGAATGAATGATGTATAACGATAAATCTTGCAGATTGTTTTGCAATTGGCTGTAGAATTTGTATATTTTGTACATGTTTATTTATTTATTTTTTTTCTTTTCCAGCTTGTCATGTCCATTTTATTTGTTGTTCTGTAAATATACGCTTTCCATCCCATAAGGTGACCCTTGAAAATGGGGGACATAAAGAATTTTCTATATGCCTGGTGCGGGAAAAAGAAACTAACCCCTAATTATGATATTCGAGCTGCGGGGAATAAAAACAGGCAGAAGTTTATGTGTGAGGTGAGTTCTTTCACATTTGATTGGTACCAAGTGTCTGTATATGGAATAGCGTGTGTTCACACACAGTGCCCATCTCTTAGGTGCGAGTCGACGGGTTTAATTACATCGGAATGGGAAACTCTACTAATAAAAAAGATGCCCAGGCCAATGCAGCAAGAGACTTTGTGAATTATTTGGTCCGTGCTGGAGAGATGAGTGCGTCGGAAGTACCTGCTTTAGGGGTAAATCTCCTTATTTCATTCATCATATGTTCATATATACCTCGGACCCTAAAGGGAAATCTACAAGCGACATGTTACATTTTCACTACAGATAAGCTCTGTCTTTTCCTTTGCAAGGCCAATGTTCCAGCTATGCCTGATGGTGGTGGTGGTGGGGGTGAAGAGGGTGGTTTCGGGACACTACCTACCAATGGACCTCTGCCTCCACATTTGCTTGTCAAACAAGAAACGGGTATGATGACTATTTTTCTTTTTCACATCATCTAAGCAAACTTTAGAGATTTTATTGCTATTCTAAACATCATTTCTATTCTCAGATGACCATCCGAGCTCTGTTCCTGTTCCTGGAGTAACTGGTCTTGGCTACTCTGGCATGAATAATCCTCAGTGGGACCGAGGGGCAAATCTACAGGACTACTACTCCAAAAGAGAGGAACAGGATGCTAAAGCTGTATGACTTCAATTGTGTATACCTTAGTCAATTAAGCAATTACTGTTTCAATCACCCAAAAGTATTAACAGCTAATCATTTCTCCCTTTTCCCTCGTCAGACCTTGGAGTCTGAGGAAGTAGATTTAAATGCTGGTTTGCACGGAAACTGGACTCTGGAAAATGCCAAAGCCCGTCTCAACCAGTTTTTTCAGAAAGAGAAAATCCAAACAGACTACAAATACAACCAAGTGGGACCCGATCACAACAGGTTTGGATGTCACAAACAATAACTACGCTTTTTGTACAGGAAAGCTAAGTAATGTCACAGGTGTCTGGAAGCAGCAGTAAAAATGAAAATATTGGGGATAAAGGGAGGAGCGTGAGAGAGGTCTCATAGTGAGCTCTTTGATAAACCCAATCTGAATCCTCTCTGAACATACAATTTGTATTAGCTATGCTCAACAGAAAATTATCAAACACTGATTAACCTGCTTGAAGAATATATGTTGGCTATAATATTCATTCATTCATTGATTCATTCACCGTCTTACCCGCTTATTCCCGGGGTCACGGGGGTCTGCTGTGGCTGTCCCAGCATACATAGGGCGAGAGGCGGGGTTACACCCTGGACGGGTGCCAGTCCATCTTCAGGGCAACACATAGACAAACAACCATTCAGACACACATTCACTCCTATGGACAATTTACAATCACCAATCCACCTCATCTCCATATATTTGGACTGTGGGAGGAAACCGGAGGAAACCCACGCAAGCGTGGGGAGAACATGCAAACTCCGCACAGAAAGATCCCGGCCCGGGATTCGAACCGGGGACCTTCTTGTTGTGAGGCGACTGTGCTATCCACTACGCCACTATAATATATCATTTTAATTTAGCATCCTCTCATATACAGTAGCATTTATTGTCAAACTGGCTGTATAGCTAGTCTTTCCAATGGTACATTTTCCTTTTTCTGATCATGGTCTTGATCCATGCAGATTAAAAAGGATCCTGGCACCATCATGCGATTATTATTATCATCATCATACTTCATTGTGGGAGGTTTTTTCTGTGGAGTGGTGATGACCAGTGTTGGCATTTGTGTAGTGAACTGCCTTATTTTATTATATTAAAGAATCAGTCTTTTTCCATTCCATTTGTCAACAAGATTATACAAAAGTTATACGGCTGTAAACACTACACCACGCTTGCCAATACTGTTCAATCAACGCTCTAATCCTGCCGGTTAATTCACTTGGAAAGATATATTGATGCTACATCATTGGAGAATGGTGCGATGCAGTCTTTTTGCTCATCTCCACATTTTGAGTCTGTAGTGTTGGTCCATTTGAGTGTATGTTTTTCTTCTGGACTTAGAGGAATAAGAGAACTCCTTGGAGTGTGTTTAACCCCAAAGGGATCTCGCAAAAAAAAAAAAAAATACTGTTTCCTATTATGTTTTATATAATTAAGTCGTTCTGAAATTGAACTGGACATTGTCTGTCATGACAAAAATTAAAAGAAGCCTAGAGTAAAAACGATACCAGAAATCACAACCTTTAATCTGTGCTAAATCATGTGACATCACTTAGGCTGCACTAAGGTGCCACATGGAGTGTTTAATTAGATACATACTGGAGTATTTAGGTGTACTGGCTGGTTGTGATTTCTGGTGTCGCTCCTTCATCAGGATTGGATGCTCCCATGGCTGTAATGGAAGTGTTCTGATTGTTTGAAGTCTGGCAGAAAAACATACCTACTCAAGATGAGGCAGTGCCATGTGGACCTGGTGTCCAATTGATAGGCAGAGGTCAGTTCTTTGAGGAATGTATGATTGTTTGTAGTATCCTCCTGCATTTTAACTGCGTTTATTTCTTTGTGATATGTTTATGATGCTGTTGACTATAACTGCTTTTTGATTCATGTCTTTTTGATTTATTCTTTTCTCTTAATAATATCATGCCTTCAGGAGCTTCATTGCTGAAATGACTATCTTTGTGAAACAGCTGCGTAGAAGTAAGCATTTTATCTGTGCATCATATCAGGACAATGTCAAGGCTTGAGAATAACATAAAAGCAAACAATATCTTTGGTCTGTGCAGATATCTACGCTCGTGAGCACGGTTCCAATAAAAAGCTTGCGGCCCAGTCATGTGCGCTCTCCCTAGTCCGTCAGCTGTACCATTTAGGCATCGTTGAGGGTTTCACAGGACAGACCAGAAAGAAAGATGGAGAGACAGTGAGTTTTAATTCCTTGTCTGTATGTATTTCTCAGGCTCTTTGGTCAGTTTCTAACAGTTGTTATTTTTTTTGCCAGTTGCAAGTGTATAATGTGAATGTTAGCGGTGACCTGAAGCATCAGCTACAGAGTGTCATTCACGAGTTTGGCATCCAGATCCCTCCAGTTGTAAGTGCTAATATCTATGTCTGTAAATGCATACATTTCAAGTATAAAAGTAAAGAGATTAGTATAAGAATCATCTCAGAGTTATTTTATACTGAAAAGTCAAGGGGCTGTTTTCTCCAGGATCTTAGCGGTCCAGTGTCTCTGGTTCAGGGAAAGTTGGCCCACTTTGAGCCATCACAGAGGCAGAGTATAGGCGGAGTGGTGCAGTGGTCTCCTCCTCAGGTCAACTGGAACCCTTGGACCAGCAGCAATATTGATGAAGGACCTCTGGCTTTTGTAAGTTTGCTTATTGTTGGCTGAATGATCGAGTTATCCGTTCTCGGGGAGAAATTTTGTTCAAAATCTAACATACTTATATTTGCTTATCTGCTTCTTTTCATCCAGTGCACCCCGGAGCAAATCAATTCAGACCTGCTAAGTGAATTTCACTATCGGATGGATCATGATAACAACCTGCAGCAGGTGAGATGACAGTATCGCGCAAAAAACTGGGCAGCATTTCTAACATTTATATTATATATACAACGATTCACACATACTTTCATGTGTTTGAAAAAACTGTTTTATAGTTCCTGCTTATATTCGGTTCATTGGGACAAAATTCTAAATAAATGTTCTTAAGCTTAGCACCTGGTTTTTGTGTCTAATGCAGAGACTTCAAGAGCGACAACAGCTGCCTGTTAAAAAGTTTGAGGAGGAAATCATGAACACTATAAAAAACAATCCGGTGGTGATCATTCGAGGGGCCACAGGCTGCGGAAAGACCACTCAGGTGCCGCAGTATATTTTGGACCAGTACATTTGTGGAGGAAGAGCCTCAGAATGCAACATTGTTGTCACCCAGGTGAGACACTACATGGGTCACTTGACTTGAGGATCAAGCAATGTTTCAGTAGTGGGCTTGTCCAGGTTAATTTAGTTTGTATGTTGTTTTATATATATATATAATATAAATTTTTTCTTAATATTGTGCAGCACCAACATCATACAATATTGAAAAAATGTTGCAACCAACATACATTCCTTCAAGCGCTTTCACCTGTAATTTATTTTTTCCATTTTGAGTTCCCCTTTTATTATAGGAGTATCAACATTCTCAATGTATCGCTCAGCCCTAGTTGCTAGTTAAGGAACTTGTGTAAAATTTGAGCAGAGACCATGATAGAAAACTGACCCTGTAAATCTTTGGCTATAACTTTGAACCTGATCTTTCTAGCCCCGGCGAATCAGTGCTGTGTCAGTGGCCGAGCGTGTAGCTTACGAGAGAGGTGAGGATGTAGGAAAAAGCTGTGGGTACAGCGTGCGCTTCGAGTCCATCTTGCCCAGACCGCATGCCAGTGTCTTGTTCTGCACTGTTGGTGAGTTGATTCTAGATGTCTTTACCCACCTCCAGCTATAACTGCTTTAAATCAGTTTGATCAGTCATTTTTTTCTTGATTGTTGGTGGCTTGTTCTTGGTTTATTTATTAGGGGTTCTTCTAAGGAAGTTGGAAGCTGGAATTCGAGGAATCAGCCATGTGATTGTAGATGAAATCCATGAGCGAGACATTAATGTAAGAATGTAAGATTTTCTAACAAACATTTTGTCCAAACCTGTGATGGTAAAATAAATTTCTACATAAAATGTGTTTTTAAATGTATATCTTCTTTCCATCCAGACTGATTTCCTGATGGTTGTATTAAGAGACGTGATCCATGCCTTCCCGGATGTCCGTATTGTCCTCATGTCCGCCACCATCGATACAACTATGTTCAGAGACTATTTCTTTAACTGTCCCATCATTGAAGTGTTTGGACGCACCTACCCTGTGCAGGGTATGTAATCTCAGATCTATATTAAAGAAATGTAAAACACGGTTTAGAGAAAAGGGAGTTTGTATTAATGTGGCATTAATGTTTACAGAGTATTTCCTGGAAGACTGCATACAGATGACACAGTTTGTTCCACCTCCATCTGATAGGAAGAGAAAAGACAAAGATGATGAAGGTGGTGAAGAAGAGGTACTCAAAGAATTCGGCTGAAGATAATAATCATCAAATGTAGATTGTACATAGTACTTATGTTTACATATGATGCAGGTAAACTGTAACTTGGTTTGTGAACCTGAATACGGTCCAGAGACCAAACGCTCTATGGCCCAAATGAACGAGAAGGAAACTCCGTTTGAACTGATTGAGGCTCTGTTGAAGTACATTGAAACATTGCAAGTGGCTGGAGCTGTGCTGGTGTTCCTGCCTGGCTGGAATCTCATCTACTCCATGCAAAAACACTTGGAGATGAATCCGCATTTCGGTCTGTTTGATGATATATAATGGTTCAAGAATTCTGACAAAAATCTCTTGATTTTCTGGACAATAGTCTTAATTCTTTGTGCTGTTTTGTGTGTACTAGGTAGTCACCATTACAGGATTCTGCCTCTTCATTCTCAGATCCCCAGAGAGGAGCAAAGAGTGGTGTTTGATCCTGTACCTGACGGAGTGACTAAGGTTTTATTTATTTACTATAGTTCAATTCAAATATATCACATTGCGCAATATTTATTGAACTGATTAAAGTACACTTTCTGATAAATCGGTCTAATTCATCTGAAATTCAACTGCTTTTTGAGTGTAAGTAACTGCAGCCAGTGTTGCCAGATTGGTTGGATTCCCACTCCATTAGGCTTTTGATGATGTCAGACCAGAAACAAATGCTCTGATCGACAACATCTGCTAGTTGTATCAAGAAGAGGCACAAACTACATATGTAGTTTTGTTTATTAATTCCTAAAGCAAATGTTCAAATTGTATTTTTAGTTTATTACTCAAAATTAAAAACAAGAACTGAAGTTTGTTGTTAGAGACTTACTAATACATCATTTTTGTCAGTGCATCTTAGATTTCCCATTTTCCTGGATACACAACATGTATAGATTATATCAAATATGTCTACACATATTTGTATTTGAATTTGCCGCCAGAAGGTTTTAAATTTTGTTAGTAATTTTGTTAGTGGTTACATTTTTGCTAGATCCTGCATCTCTATAAATATCAATAAAAATTTAAGGCATTTTTTTTTTTGTCTGATCAGTGCAAATAATTATTGATTGCATTTGCAGGTTATTCTGTCTACAAATATTGCAGAGACGAGCATTACCATCAATGATGTGGTCTATGTCATCGACTCCTGCAAGTACGTTATTAATTTAAATATCAAACACCACCATGGCCATTTTAGTTTTGATTTTGGCTTTTATTTGGTAATAGTAATTGCTTAAGGTTATGGTAACCTCCACAGGCAAAAGGTAAAACTATTCACTTCACATAACAACATGACTAACTACGCCACCGTCTGGGCATCCAAGACCAACCTCGAACAAAGAAAAGGCCGAGCCGGGCGTGTTAGGCCAGGTTTCTGCTTCCACCTGTGCAGTAAAGCACGATTTGAGAGGTGAGTGTACCATTTTTTTGGTACGTCTCTATTTATATAAACTTTTGCTTTTTAACATCAAGCACTGTTTACCGTTTGTCAAATTTCTGTTTACTCTTGTAGATTGGAGACTCATATGACTCCAGAGATCTTTCGCACGCCACTTCACGAGGTAGCTCTTAGCATTAAACTGCTTAGGCTTGGTGCTATTGGCCATTTTCTGTCCAAAGCAATTGAACCTCCTCCTTTGGATGCTGTTATTGAAGCTGAACACACGCTCCGAGGTATGGAATATGACTTTCTAAGCATGATCTTGAATAGTAGTACATTGAATTTTCTATAAAATGCACATTGTGGGTTTTTGTTTCTAGATTTAGATGCTCTTGACAGTAACGATGAACTGACCCCATTGGGGAGGATTTTGGCCCGGCTTCCCATCGAGCCTCGCCTTGGAAAAATGATGATCATGGGCTGCATCTTAAAGTAACTGAATTTAAACAACTTTCGTCTAAATTCTACATAGACGTTTCCTTTTCTCACATGACTTTTTCTGCCTTATATTTCTAGTGTTGGAGATGCCATATGCACCATTTCTGCTGCCACGTGCTTCTCTGAGCCGTTCATCACAGAGGGCAAACGTTTAGGATTTGTCCACAGAAATTTTGCAGGCACTCGATTTTCTGACCACGTGGCCCTACTTTCTGTCTTTCAAGCCTGGGATGAAGTTAGGTGGGAGTTGTAAAATGCAAGATATAAAGAATATAATCTGTCTATATAATTTTAATACAGTTACAGTTAGGCATTTTGGCAGACGCTCTTATCCAGAGCGACTTACATTTGGTCTCTTGTTTACAACTGAGCAATTGTGGGTAAAGGGTCTTGCTCAAGGACCCACAGTGGTTGCTTGGTGGAGGTGGGATTTGAACCCTGGTCTTTCTGGTATTAGTCCAACACCTAAACCACTAGGCTACCACTTCCCCACAATACTCATTATATATAATTAATACTCATCATTCACCTGTTTATCATTGATCCTGTAAAGCTGCTTTGAGGCAGTGACTGTTGTAAAAAGCTCTATACAAATAACAATTTGGTGTCAAACCCTTGGCAACTACAGGGGTTTATTTTAGTTGGCAACTGCTCCTTTTTGCAGATTCTCTCCAGGTCATTAAGGTTTTGAGGCTGATGTTTGGCAACTCAAACCTTCAGATCCCTCAACAGATTTTCTATGAAATTCTAGTCTGGAGACTGTCTAGGACACTCCAGATAGTCCTGTAACTTTGGTCATTGTCATGCTGAAATACTCATCAACCTATTTTCAATGTCCTGGCAGATTGAAGGAGGTTCTCACCCAATATAGCCCCATACAGCGTTCTTTTGAGTAAAGCAAAATGCTTTTAAAATATAAATTGTAAAGTATATGTGGTAGCCTAGTGGTTAAGGTGTTGGACTAATATCAGGAAGACCGGGGTTCGATTCCCACCTCCACCAAGCAA
>JAOTRA010000034.1:11742435-11755821 GCA_026260255.1 Pseudolaguvia tuberculata
CCCGCCAAGTCTAATGTGCGGATCATGGATCCGCTGTGGCGACCCCGAACGGGAGCAGCCGAAGGACAAAGAAGACTGCTCTACCATTCATTCATCTCCTAAAGCTGTTTATTTCAGAATTCGTGGTTAGAGACACACAAGCAATTAAAATCAACATATTGTAAATATATTGAACTGTAGAAGGAAACCAAAGTACCTGCAGTAAACCCATGCATGGAGGGGAAAACACGCAAAATCTACACAAAAGAACCCTGCACAGTAATCAAACCCGGGTGTTCTAACTGTAAGGCAACAATGCTTGCATCAATGGAAATCAGTCAGTTTCTATGTTGTTTGTCTGCTATTTGGATTAATGTGATTTTAAATCGTATTGTATAAAATATTGCCTAAAGAATATTCTTCCTATGCATATTCAATAGACACCAGTTTACAGACTTTACAGACAAGTGTACTCGGTTTTGTTATTAAAAGGTCAACATTTTTGTTGTTGTCTACCTGAAGAGAAGTCCATTCCAATGCACCTGTAATATAATATCACCCTGGATCTCACATGGCACAGTCACAAAACTATTTAGAGATTCAGCAGTCTCCAATGCACGTCTTTAGACTGCTTAGGGACCTCCTGGAGCCTGAGTAGAAAATGCCAAAGATAGGAAACCCCCGGCCCTAAACGTGTGAGACAAATATGTTAACTGTTAAGTCACCAGGCCTTTTGACTTTTAAATATATAGCTTCAATTCTTACATAATTACAATAACAACATTAACATTACCTAACATTTGGACTACAGCAGAACTGATTAAGTTCTAGTTTCTTCCAAATGACCTCGCAGCCACCAATGCATTCTGCAGCATGAGAATTGCATCATTTTTGTTTTGAACCAGTAAACAAATTAATCACTCTAAGTCTGAAAATCATTCAGAGAGCACATTGTTGTCTACAAAAACCTATTGGAACAAAAATTTCACTATCAAAGTGAAATCACACTTTTTAGGCCTAATGTTGTCTTAAAATGAAACGAAAAATGCAAATAAGTTTGTACCCCAGCTATTTTTACTGGGAAACTTTTACCATGGTGTACCAGTGGTAGATTTTTTTGTGATTGTGGGTTGTTTTTTTTTTTTGTTTTTTAATTAAGCTGTTACTTTGTCAATCACTTGATTAATTATTATCAGTATTTTCTTAGAAAGTATCCTTTAAGTATAATGTATTTATCTAATCTTTATATTCATCTTATTTCCCTTTATCTATAAATACAGCAGACAAGCTAACAAGTCTGGTGAGAACGAGGCCTCAGGAGGAATTATGGTAGCTGCTGAAATCCGCTCGCAAAACAATTACTAATGAGAGTTTTAAATTTCTCAAAGCTAAGGAATTGAGACAATGTGCGTTCAGGACGTGTCTGCACATGAAGCCATGGAAGATTGTCTCTGGCCAGGAAAGGGGGAATCAGTAGACGACTGAGGGTGTTGACATGCTCTGCTCATTTTGACATGGAGAGACAGGTTAAATTTGTTGAGACAAAAGGTTGATTGATAGCCAAAGCGTGTGTGTGTGCGTGCGTGTGTGTGATCTTTAGGTATGTAGCCAGAGATAAAAGCTTTGGTAAAGACTTTTTGATGATTATTCTTTATTTCACGCTAGTAGCCCAATTGAGTTAAATAATTAACTTAGTTGTTGTCCATTTGATCAATCATGATGGCTACCGGAGATCAAGCAGATCAATGATGGCATTAGGATGATGAATGAGTCTATTCACAGATTATGGAAATCACATACTTGCATTGTCCATGGTTTAGATTGAATTAGACAAATGACAGATTTAAATGATGTACAGATATAAATAGCTACAATGATATTTTCTCTACTGAATTGAATTGATGGAAGAAGACTGCACAGTTGTTATACACTAAAGAACTTGAAGATGGAAAGTAAAATGCGGTTGTAGCTCTTTTAGCTATTGCTGTAGTAAAAACCTGACCGTCTGTCATATTATTGATTTTTTACTATTGATCTGTCAGTAGTATTGGAGACACATGAGGACCGTGAGGAATGAAAGACATTTTAAGTCAACACTATTACTTACAAATAGCACAGAGGTGTCATTGTCATTTTTGTAGTAAAAAATAATTAATAAAAAAAAAGTATTCATTCTTTCATTTCTTTATTTACTCACTTATTGCCTAATTCAGGGTCACGGTGGTCTGCTGGAGCCACTGAGGGTGAGAGGTAGCGGTACACCCTTAAGAAGTGAAGTATGGAATGTCAGACAATGAATGAAAAGAACTTTTACCAGACATATTGCAAATGTACCTTAAATCAGGCCACATTGTGTTATTAACTACTATTTCTCATAGCAATTTGAAAAGCTGACAGAAAATAGTTTCTTTCAAACATGGATGCACTGTATAGTAGTGTGCTTAATGTAAGGGTCTAGAGTAGCATATCAATTGGGATGCAGATTCTTCCTGTTGGAGATGGAGCCTTTTTAAGAACTATGATTAATGGTATGCATTACAAAACACACACTCACTTCATAACATTGTGATTTCTTATTATTTATTTTTAGGAACATCATGAATTGTGTCTGACGTTGCCTTTATGTCATGTGGACCAGTGAAACAAAAGCTTTGAGGATGTTTACATCATGGTGAGGAATGTAGCGCTTGAGCAGGGGTTAAACTGGTCTTCAGATAGAATGTGCCCCACACTGCTCATTTAGAAAGCAACTAGTTATTTAGTCTGATTAGAGAAACATCTGGTGAAGTCAAACTTTGGTTCTTTCTGATATAATCCATCATTTGAGTTCTAAGAGTGAAATGATTAAACCAATTCAGATATTGTTTTTGTAAAATCATCCATGACATCTGTTTTTTTTTTTTTTAGTCATAATGACAAAATATCGAAAACATCTGCATGTGATTCAGTGTGTATTAAATGCAACAACACCAAGCATATGTCAGTCAAAGTAACGAAAGACTCTCCGGCTGTAAATTCTGAACATCCACTGCTATTATTGGCTTTCTAAGTGAGGATATATTTAACCTCACTTTTTTTGGCCTCTTTGCTCACAGCATGTAATGACCATCATCTTCTGTTTTATTCACAGCACACGAGATTCATCCATCCATTCACAATGGGTCTTTTTATATGACTCTGAGTCTTTCAGAACAGAAAACGGAGGAAGAGGAAATTCCTCAACATACAAGAAACTGTACAAAGTTAAAGATGTTTTTTATTTTGTATTTTCCTGCCCTTTTTTAATTCTTATCTTTTTTTTCTTTATATAGAAAATGTCATTATAATTATGATTTCTACATCCAGATCATGATTATTTTTTAATTTGACTCACTTAAAAAATGTACAAAATGTTACAAATGACTTAGTTATTTCGATACATGTTGAAAAACTGATTACATAATTAAAAATATTAAATTATAGTTTTATGAACATAATATTATACATATAAATATACGTATAAATATAAATTTATATATAAAATATTTAATTTAATATATGCTCTGTAGATTTGATCAGCTAAGATTGACACGGTGGTTGACCAATGAAAACACTCCCATTTATTAGGCCACGCCCCCACGCTTTGCAGTTTTTCTTACGCGGTTTTCCAGTGGCTCGGCGGAATATCAAAGCGCCTCTCGACCGGAAGTAGACAAACTTTTCCCCTTTTTTCCCTCCGCTGAAGTTCTATGAGTTGCGCACTAGCTGGCAGAGGGTGTAGCCTGGTCAGATGTAGCTGTTTTCCTCGCAAAGTTTATGTCTTCATGGCGATGCGTAGGAATCAATAACAGAACAAGTGGAAGTAAAATTAAAGACAGATCGAAGAGATAAACGAAAAGTTCCGCATGGTTTTATTGGGTTATTCCTAACTGCGCAGAACTTTTAACAAGTTGCAGGAATTCCAGATCGGGAACGGGAAGTTGTTTGGGGATCGGGCTACAGGACGCACGGAGACAATAATGCGCTGCGCGGTTCTAGTTTTCTGTTTACTGACTTCGTGCGCAACGCGCGGTCATGGCGCAATGGACGAGTGCGTGGATGAGTTAAGTAATCGGCCTCAGCGTTGCATGCCTGAGTTTGTGAACGCTGCATTCAACGTGACCGTGGTGTCTACCAACACGTGCGGATCTCCACCTGAAGAATATTGTGTGCAGACCGGCGTGACTGGAGTCACCAAGTCGTGCCACATCTGCGATGCCCGAGATCCGAGAATGCATCACAGCGCCGTCTACCTCACCGACTACAACAACCAAGCCGACACCACCTGGTGGCAAAGCCAGACCATGCTCGCAGGCGTCCAGTACCCCAGCTCAATCAACCTAACCCTGCACCTAGGTACGTCATTCCCAGGCTCGTTTGGAACACTAACCACTGACAGTATTTGGCAGACGCACTTATCCAGAGCGACTTACATTTGATCCCTTTTCTACAACTAAGCAAGCAACAGGCTTGAGTCATTGTGTAATTTCAGACATAATACAGTCTGCTTTGTTCAGCATCAATGATCTAATCAAATATTGGTCTAGTGAAGACCATCATATATTGATTATTTACTTTTTAAATAAACGTGATCACTGGTTAAAGTTTTCTAAGGATCAATAAGGATAAGTATCAATGTTTACGTCACTATTTGGCGTTCACAACAGATTGTATGTTAATATCTGATTTTCATTGGCTGGTTGTTATGGAACACACTGCAACCAGATTTTTTTTCCCAGCCCAGACTGTAGATTTATGTCCTTGTAACCTACTTATTCTCTAATTTGGGGTAACTGGGGTCTGCTGGAGCCTATCTAAGAGCCTGCGAAAGGGGTACACACTGGACAGGTTGCCAGAAAGTGACAGGGACATACATTAGACGAACAACCATATACGTTCACTCCTGTGAGCAATTTAAAATCACCAATTAACCTAATGTACAAGGTTTTGGACTGTGGGAGGAAACTGGGGTAGCCGGTGAAAACCCACGCAAGCTCGGGGAGAACATGCAAACTCGGCATAGAAAGACCCCTTGCCTGAGATTTGAATCCCGGACCTTCTTGCTGTGAGGTGACCGTGCTAACCACTGTATCTGATATTTTATCCTCAAAGGGATTCCAATAGAGATTCTTAGTTTTTTTTTTTTTTTTTGCTGTACATCCTGTCTCTAAAAATTACAATTCAGAACTTGTGACCAAATCAGTGCACACCTTCTCGAATTGTATCACACATACTTTTGTGTAGTCTGTAAAAATAAACTAATGAATCTGTGCGGTCATTCTGTTCTGATGGGCAGATAATTCCCCCCCCACGTCTGGTCCTGGGTTTTACCGAGTCATGTGGGCTTTACTCCTAATGAGAAAGCTATAACATGCTATTATGCATGAGAAAAAATGGCATAGTCACATTCGATTGTACGTTTATAGACTTCAAAATAAAGTGTCTAGGAGAGCTGTTTGGAACACTGAGGAACTTTTAAAACTTTACCATAGACTAAATAAGTGATTAGACCAGAATGCAGTGGTGCATGTTACTAGAGCTTGACTTGCCATGACGTCTTTTTACTTTCACTACAAGGAAATTACTTAAGCAACTACACTGATTAAATTTGTTTATTTTTGCGCCAACCAGTCCAGACTGTATTTTCTGGCCCATTAAACATAAAGAGAAGCTTTCTGTGGGTTGTGAAATGACAAGCAGTCAACAATTTCTAGTGCTAAATTTCAAAGGGGGTTTCCCCCATATATTCTACAATTTTAGTACTTTGTAGGCGGTTTTGGCGATGATTTAAGGAATGGAAAGCCATTTGGGAGATTTATACTTGCGTTTAAGCTAAACTTAACAATAGAGGATATGTTTTTAAATAGTTTGAATGAAATTTAGGCAAACATTCTTTGAGGAATGTCTGATAATTATTACAAAAGACCACAAAGTCCAAAGCCAGGGTATATGTGGCATGGGTCATACCTAGAATGGAAACGAGAGATGGATCAGTTTTTGGTGTATTTTGTAATCTTGATTCGTCTTGGCTAAGCTCAGCCAGCCACGTTACGTGCTCAGGGACGTCATCCCTGCTGAAAGATAGCAAGCTATGGTAACTTGATTTCTAAAGCTGATCAGCTGTTTGCTTTAAGGCTGGCATGTCCAGGGGCACTGAAAACCTGCTTCTGTAATCACAGCTGATGTGGGCAGAAGTGATCTCTTTTTAAAAAAAACAACAACCCCAGTCTTTCATGGGAAGGGAAGTTAAAATGTCCGTCTTTAATGACGGTGTTTTTTTTTTTGTTTTTTTTTAAAGTTTGATATGATGATGTGTGTGTCTGTGTGTCTCTGTAGGTGGGAAGCCACAAAAAGTCTGGAGCTTTGAGCTATAAGCTCTTATTTTTATATACTTTGCCTTTGATGGCTTTTATCTCTATTCTGCACGGTTTTGGCAGGAAGCAAGCAGGTCCTAACTTGACAGTCCCCTTAAATTTTCCCTCATCACTACAGATGAAGCTTGATCTTGTAGCCAGGCATGACTCTGGTCTGTACAGAAAGTGTAGTTTGCCAAGCTGATTGGGCATATGTTTTTAAGATGTTACAAAACACTTGGACAAATTCTTGTCCCTGCTTTCAGCTGTCTTTAAAAAAAGAAGCTGACCATACATTTGTGATTTGAATCTGAAAATGTTATGTTTATTACCAGTATTTTGTCATGCTTCCTTCCTGATGTGCATTAATTCTTCCCAACAACAAATGTTTGTCGGCTTACGCTATAGGATATACTTCATCAGGGTCAAACGTTTAGGAAGAGAGTTCTCTTCCTGTTCTCCAGCTTGCATCAACATCCTCTCTTCCCCAGTGTCCTCTGCCACTGCTGTCTTTCTCACTGGCGAGAGAGAGAGAGAGAGAGAGAGAGAGAGAGAGAGAGAGAGAGAGAGAGAGAGAGAGATAGATATCAACCTACAGTTACAGTGTGGGAAAGTAACAAAGCAGAAATGTTTTCTAGACCCTAGGGTCCTTCTACTTCATCCCTTGCAACTTGTTTTTTTTTCCCTCCCCCACAATCTCAAAGACCTTGTCATTTCCAAAGAATACCAGCTGGCCAAATTATACCAATCACACTTGAGAAGGTTGGCGTGAGTGTGAGTTATCTACTTTGAGTCTGGAAGGTATGATCTCACTGTGGGAAGCTAGTGTAAATAAAGGACTGTAAATTGTCTGTGTTTCTTAGCACAGTCACAATCCTGGTTATACAGTCACTCTTTCACCTCTTCTGGGTGTTAGATGCAGCATTTACAGATTAAAGTAAGTGACAAATATTTTGGAAGACAATTTCACAGGCTGTTTGAACATTAGGGATTGGTTGGTTGTTGGAACAGAAAAAAAGCACTCAAGCCGGAGGGTTTAGATATGATATAAAGAATGCATTTATAGTAATAGCATGGTTTAAGCAAGTCTACTAATATGTATAGATTGTTGGAAGGGCTGACTTAGGGGTTAAGGCATTGGACTGATACCAGAAAGACCAGTTTTCCATTCTCAGCACCACCAAGCCACCACTGGGGGCCCCTTCGTTAGGCACTTTAACCCCAGATTGCTTAGTTGTATAAAAAAAGATGAATGGAAGTCACTCTGGATGAGGACATCAGCCAAATGCTGTAAATGTAACAAAAGGGAATCTTTTAATTGGCTTGAGACCAGTGCTGGAAGGTTTTTGAAAAAACACTGCTAATTCCTCACCCCATTTTGTCTTAAATCTGACTAAGCACTAAATGATACAAGATACAAGTTGTGGCTTTTCCTTACATCCCTGTGTGGCAGTGTTGTTGTTTTCTTTGGCTGTAAAAGATTTAATTGCTTTTGTAATTGCCTTTCCGTAGGTGGGACTGAGGTATCAGACCACCCAGCATGGTTAAAGTGTAACACTTCATCTCATCACTTCATCCTGGTTAAAACACTTGACTGAAGATCACTTACTGATTTCAGATTGTACCTCAAATAATCTGGTCGACACTCTCTTGTTGCTTTTGTTGACTTTTTTTTAAGCATTTTTAATAGAATTTTGGAAAGAAGGAAAATGATCTAACGTTTCCTTCATCTCTGAGCTCATCTTATAGAAACAATTCAATGAGTGTGATTCATTCATAGTTATCGTCCCTGAAATGACCCTGCAATAGTTTGTCCCCACCCATTTGGTACACATGGCTGTGAAATGCACATGAAACACTCTTGCAAGTCAAAGGGAATCGTTTTCTCTCACCTCTAATTAATTTGTTTGATTTCAGGCTATCTGAGGATGTCAAGTACATACATTTGTCCTGGGTGTTGTTGAGTTTATGTAGTAAGTGCTTAGGATGAACATTTGTGTTTAGTGTTCATATATTTTTTGTTAATCATATATATATATATATATATTTGTGATAGTGACATCTGGCTACAGAAATTGGTTGGTGTAATTAATGTGAGCTTATTTTCCTAAATAAGACAAATGAATGTGGTTGGTTGGCTGTTTGAACCAGTCGTTGACCCTGACAAAGTCCTTCTGGACAGTCATTTCCCACTGTCTTCTGTCCCACTGTCTAAGCAGGGTCTAACGTTGCTGGTTACTGTTTCCAAGGTGCAAATGCTTCGGCCATTAGATCAGTTACTTTGACCAAGATAAAGCACTTTCTGATGCAAACTCATAGAATTAAGCACTTGTTTTGCTCAGTTGCTCGTTTCCTGTGCTAATTAACGTGGATAATATTAGTATTTGCTCACAAACAGTCCAGCCCTCATGAGTCTCCTATTTTCCATAAACCAAAAATTCTTGTCTTTGTCTTTTTTTTTTTTTTTTTTTTTTTTTTTTTTTTTTTTTTTATAAACATCATTGCAAACATTCATCAATGCAAAATGTATAAAAAATGTAACGCCCTGTAACTTGATTCTAGTGTGAATAAACCCCATTTGCTACAGGTTACTGTTTTTTAAAAGCTATTTTTCCTTTATACATTGATAATAAATTTCCCCAGTGTCACGAATTGATAGCCTTTCTGATATTTCTAAAACATCTGTATTAAATAATTATTATACTTGTATTCACTTTAGGATTCTAGCTTTTGTCATGTCCATCATGCTGAAGCAGATGGTATGGTCCACTTTATAATTTACTCCTGTGTCCCTTGTTTCAAAACCTCTCCATCGCCAGAGCTCTTCTTCTTCTTTATTTCCCAACAAGCAACACTTCAAAGACTTCAAAGTAAAGTGATTGAAGTGTGAAACCGCTCGGGTGTCATTGGCCAAATACAGCTGTTTTTACACATTAATGAGGAAACGGGTAACCCTGAAAAAATAAGACGACCCCACTTGCTTTTGAGGTGGTGGTAGTGGTGGTGGTTCTTTTTTTAAAATTTTTAAAAAAAATTTTTGGTGCTTGAAGCCACAGTCTGTTTTCTATCATATGATTAAAATGGCAGGCCCTCAGGCTGTAGGGTTAACACCTGCTTTTACAGGGGATGTTTTTACCCCGTCTTATCCGAGGAAGGGCTGCTAAAACTAAAACTCTTACAAAACAGACACAGGAAAATAAATCTTGTTTCCTGTTGTCAAAGGATAGTAATGACAGTAAAGGATAGGTTATCAACATACAGCAATAAACAGTATTAGGGATTTCTACTTTCCCCTCTGTTCCATTAGTCATAAATCTCAATACAAACTGAACTTGATCAAACTGCGCTCTTTGTCTTACTACAATAATAACTAGCCGGTTTTTTTTTGTTCCTGTTGTTTTTGGAAATGTGCCGCATTATTCTGGGACTTTCCATGTTCTAGGATAGTTGACTGTATTAGAGACTGGAGAGGAAACTGTCTATAGATTCTCCATGAGAATCTGTGCCTGTTTTTAACACACTGTACTGCTGGGCAATGTTCAGAATGTTCACAAAGAGCAGATCACCAGTCCATCACCGGGCACACATAGACAAACAACCACTCACACCCACATTCACTCTTTGGGCAATTTAGACTCACCAATCAACGTAATGTACATGTTTTTGGACTGTTGGAGGAAACCGGAGTACCCGGAGGAAACTCTGCACAGAGATTCTCTTTGGCCCGAGAATCGAACCCAGAACCTTCTTGTTCTGAATCGACCTTGATAAACACTAAGCCCTGAATTTGCCCTTGATTTTTTTATTTTTATTATTCGTATACTAATGTAAAAGCTGTACTATAAGTGCTGGGTTAAATTGTTTGCATTTTGCAGTTATATGGGTGGAAAGTTTTTTTTGTTTTTTGTACTAATTTGTCTGTACTTTTGCTTTTATTATTTTTTACCAGTTACTGAGTTTTGACTTTGGACTGTTGTAAAAACTATAACATCACTTGATGGTTACAGGGGAAAATATATAGAAACTTTATTTAAACATTTGACCATGAACATATTTCTAATGTCGGACACTGAGAACCTTTCAGTTAGCAAATGCAGATGTTTCTAAATATTAACAAATTGTCCACTGTAATGTCCAAGCTGGTGCATGATCTACTGGAGGTTTAACAGTTAAACAGTTACTTATTATGTTGAGTTAATGAAGTAATATACGACTTGGTTGGCTTTGGATAAATAAACGTTGCACAATAATGTTACTCCAGTTGGTGCAATAGAAACTTATAAACCGCCGTTAAAACTATTTCCCAATTTTTGACTTTTAACTAGCAAACAAACTTTTTCTAAGTGCAAACTCCACAATAAATCTTTCCCCTCTTGAGACTGGATCTCCTCTGCAGGAACAACAAATTACTTGGGTTAAACTCATTCACATAACCTTTAACCTCTTTTTTCCATATTCCCATTTGAATTGATTCACGCTTGATGTATGCTTTTTTTTTTTTTTCTTGCAAAGCGTTGGGCCAGAACTGTATGTGTTTAATTATCTCAAATTTCATTTGTCAATCTGTTGATTTGTTTAATTAATGTTTTATTAATTTTAGGAAGCTATGCCTTTTATCATTTTTTACAAAAGGTGTCAGTTGAGAAGGTAAAAAAACAAAAACAAATTGTTACTAGTGTTGTTTGATATGGCAACATGTATTTTTTTATCCCTATATACATACAGTAAGCATTGGTCTATTGGTCTTCCGGTGGGTTGTAATTGGATTCTCTTCAGCCGTTTCCTTTTGTCTGGCTTGACTAAACATGTTGTTGTTTTATATATCAGCCAGGCAAATTCAACACTTTGTTGTGACATTCCAGCAGGCTTTGTCCTTGGTGTACTCCAGACTGTGTGTGAGCACCTCCATTTACATTTTTTAATCCCCAAATTTTGTACCTTTTTTAGATTTTTTTTAAATAAATGTGTTTTTTGAAAGGTCAAAAAAATGTGGGGGGAAAATATTTGAAATTGTCTAAAATTAAATATAGTCTAGAACCCATAACAGACTAGAGAATAGTGACAATAATAATAAGTCATGGTTCATGTGTGATCCAGTAAAGGATCCATATGCATGAATTCTAATGCTAATACTGTATATGTAGCAATGGACATCATTTAAGAAATAAATTAATAACTAAGACAAAAAACCCTGTAGCCTTAGTCAGTGGGTAAAATTTTTTTAGTTAATCATTTCATTGTTTTTTGTTCTGCGACTCTTATCTGTAGTTTACATTGTCAACAAGCTCTTACAGTCCAGAATTATACTTCAAAAGATACCTATGTGAACATTCAGTCTGAGAGTTACTTATGCACACACACACGCACGCACACACACGCACGCGCACACACGAACTAAATAGAAAAAATGACTGGGACATGTCTAATGGTGAGAAGGGGTTGGAGAGAGGGAGGGAGAGAGAGGCATGTACCCATCAGAAGGAAGGACACACATTTGAACGGGAGAGGGAGAGGGGTCAATGATGTTGGGGTTCTATCCTCAGATCTGAGGCAGTCTCTTCCCTTGCCTACCTCTCTAACATCACAAAACCTCTTTGTCTTTTTTTTCTGCAAATGGGGGAGGGGGCCATCCACTCAGTGAATTACTCTTTTTGTTTGCTCATTCCTACTCATCTGTCGACCCCCCCCCCTTCCCTTTTTCATGTCTTTTTCATTTTACTGCTGTCCATCTCCCAATTGTAAGATTGCACTCCCTCTCTCTCTTACACACGCGCACGCACACACGTTACAGATAACTTTGTAAGGATGTTGCACATCTACAGATTCATTCAGTTTAAATTTAGTTTCTATCAGCTCAACACGTTTAGTCATAATTTGACCTTCTTTGGCGTTGGAAGCTGTTTGTAAGTTGCGCCATCCAGCTATTGGGTCTTTATGCTTGCTGTAACACACTTAGTCATTGGCATTTTACACTGCAGTGTATTCGATTGTGAGATTGGATTTACATACCATCACTTGCTTTGTTCTTTCTTTTTTGTTTTAACTTCTTTATGAGGAGCCTCTTCTTTAAATCTCTCTGCGCCAACCCTAAAGCCCTTTCTTGATTTAATGCATTTTTCTGGTTAAAATATGAAATTTTGCTTTGCCAGTTTAGTGTACTGTTAGACTGTGTTGTGTCGACTACCGTGCATCTCAGACAATCGTCCGTAATGGAAGGGAAAGTACATGCACACAAGTCGGTATCTACAGAATATTTTCAGCCACTAAAGGCTCTGACCCAAATCTGACACCTGAGGTTTCTTTATACGGACAAAAAGCCTGCAGGCTGAGACTTGTTATACAGGGTAGAACCAGACAAGTAGTGTAATGTATTCAACTTCAGGAGATAGTTTGCCCAGATACCCCTTTACCCTGCATATATATATATATATATATATATATATTGCTTATTTAAAACTTTTGTGAAAGTGAACGCCAAATAAAATTAAAAAAAAAGTCAGTCGTCTAAACTGACATTACCTGAGGTATTCATAGATGCATTAGATTTTCCCATAGAGGGGAAATGTCTTTGAAACGGCAGCAGTCAGATCAGCAAAAAACCCCCAACAACACAGAGTAACACTGATGGTATAAACAGTTTCCAAACATAAATAGACTGTATATTACACTTAATCTTAAATATTGCACATGGTCTAAAGTCCCAGCATGTACAAGTACAAAACATGTCACTGCAGTGATGGGTTGTAAAGTCTTATAGCTGTTGAGAGGAATGATTGTGATGGTGACGGTACTTTTCGATTAAATTTGAGTAATGGGATTCTCCTGAAGTCATGTCTGTTGGAGATGATGGATTCAGTAACTATGTTGGTTGGAATTTTTTCTCTCTCAAAACATTAATAACTCTGCATTTTTCATTAATGTGCACATGAAAGTCAATTAACTTCTTCTTCTCCTTTCGCCTGCTCCCGTTAGGGGTCGCCACAGCGGATCATTCTTCTCCACCCTACCCTGTCCGCTACATCTGCCTCTTTCACCC
>JAOTRA010000034.1:11755921-11769560 GCA_026260255.1 Pseudolaguvia tuberculata
ATATAGAATTCCAACCAATTTATTCGATTGAATTTTTCCCATCTCCAGGCTCTTTAAGCACTCAATGTGACCTCACGGGACGTTGTAGCTGCAAACCAGGTGTCATCGGAGACAAGTGTGACCGCTGCCAGCCTGGGTACCACTCACTCACAGAGGCAGGCTGCAGGTACATCAGCATTAAAATGTTGTTGTGATGTGATGTGACCTTAAGCACTCCTTGTATGTTGTTCTGGACGAGAACGTCTGCTAAATGATGTAAATGTACATTTTGGTACAAGTTTTGTGCAAATCTGAGGCCTTCATGATGGGTTTGGTCCACTGTTCCAACGTGTTATGTAGTGTTTTAATGCAACACCATACTGATAAACGTAAACAGAGCAGAAAACGTTTGTTCCTAAAGACACTTAAAACCCTTCTGAAATGCCTTTAAATACTATGCTTCAAATTCTTTCTTTCTTTCTTCAAATTCCTCTCTTTTCCTTCTTTCTTTGGAAAAATGACAGCTTTATTTTTTTATTGTTCCTGTACAGCCCCTGCTCCTGCAGCCCTGCTGGAAGCACACAGGAGTGTGATGTCAATACAGGACGCTGTCAGTGCAAAGAAAACGTGGACGGCTTCAGCTGCGACAGGTTAGTGCTCTGTCTCTATCTCTCTATATCAATGGCCCTGTCAATATCCACCCTCTCTCTCTCTCTCTCTCTCTCTCCCTCTTTCCTCATCAAGCACGATATCTCTTTTACACTACATCCTAACTCTTCTCTTCTTCGCTGCCTGTTTCTTAATCTGTCTCTCTCTCTGTCTCTGTTTGGTGTCTTATCTACATCTGTCTATCCACTTTTACTCCTTTCTCCCTGTTTTCTTTCTCATCTTGTTCCTTTGTTTTTATATCTCTGTTTCATGTTTTCACTCTGTCTATTTCACTATCTATGAAATACCAGTTGTTGCACATGGAAGTTGAAGGATAGAAAGACCTGGTAGTTCACATTGTTGTCAAATGAACACCAGCACTTGTGCCAAGGAATTGCAAAACAAAGGATTACCAGCAAAGTCTGTTTCAAACAGGTTCCCGATGAGGTCTGATCTTAATCAGCTGTCTGTTTTTAGAAAGTCCCTGTGTAAGGGGGAGATGGACAGACTGACAGCTAATTGAGGAAGTATGTGCAAGACAGAATTAGTGGCCGTGTGTGAGGCAGGAGAAAATAGCGCAGAGACAGAAGCGACTGCTCCGAGCAATACCATGTAGGGAATTCAGACAGCCAGCTTAAACCATCCACAGTACTAACTGTATACCTCATCCCTCTTTTTACATACGCACCCACTCCAAAGTTGTTGAACAGGAAAGTAAATTTATAGGCCTTCATGTATTTATTGTTAAATCACAGAAATATTCTCGGTCCATGCTAAATGTAAACAGGATTCAGTAAAGGATTAAACACACTGGAAGAGAACACAGCCTATACCTTAACCACCAGACATCTTTGTTACTCCTATGTAAACCTTTTAATACGTCACATGTTACTAAATACTAAAAATAGATTCTGTATAGGTACAAATATCTATATGTTTTAAATACCGGCAGAGGGAAACACAACTCGAGATTCATTCATCTTCTTACCCGCTTATTTCATAATTTGTGGTCAAGGGGGTCTGCTCTGCTGATGCCTATCCCAGTGCACAAAGGGCGAGAAGTGGGGGTACACCCTGGACAGGTCGCCAGTCCACCGCAGGGCAACACATTGATAAACAACCATTCGCGCACACATTCACTCCTATGGGTTAATATAGAATCACCATTCAACCAAATCTGCATATTTTTGGACTGTTGGAGGAAACCGGAGTACCTGGAGGAAACCCACACAAGCTCAGGGAAAACATGCAAACTCCACACAGAAGGATATCAGTCCCGGGAATTGAACCCGGGACCTTCTTGAAGTGAGGCGACCGTGCTATCTACTACGCCACCGCACCACCCTCACACTCAAGATATTTAACCATTTAATTCTACAACACAAAATGCATTAGCAATACATCAAGATTTCCCAATCTCTTATCTTTTTTTCTAAGGTTGTCTGGAGCTTTAAAAATCACTTTAAAGAAAAAAATCATACTGGTACAGCTTTATTCTTTCTTTGTTACTGAAGTGCAATTTGTTTGCCCAGATGTAAACTCGGCTTCTTCAACCTGGATGCCCAGAATCCTCAGGGATGCATGCCATGCTTCTGTTTCCATCATTCCACTGTGTGTGAAAGTGCAGAGGGCTACAGCATACACACTGTCACAGCCACCTTTGATCGAGGTGAGTATATTTTACATACAAGCACAAACAATTTTGTGAATTTCTGTTTGGCTAAAAGTCTTTACGTACGCTTTTAACCATCATCAGGTGACGAGGGTTGGAAGGGGCAGCGGAGAGACGGTTCCAGCGTGCCAGTGCGGTGGTCTCCGAGCTCTCAGGAGATCTCACTTGTTTCAGAAGATTACTTTCCCATGTACTTTGTGGCTCCAGGTACAGCTTCATGCTTATCTGTTTTATTTTGAATTGCAGATACACATACATTTTAGAAAATAATTTCTGGGGACAATATTGCAATACTAATCAATGAGTAATGTTGTTGTTTCCCTGTAGAGAAGTTTTTGGGGAACCACGTTCTGAGTTACGGTCAGAACCTGACCTTACACTTCCGGGTGGAGCGCCGTGATGCGCGTCTCTCAGCTGAGGATGTGGTGCTGGAGGGGGCGGGACACCGCATCGCTCTGCCGCTCATTGCTCAAGGAAACGCTTATCCTGAAGACCAAATGCGAACCTTCGTGTTCAGGTAAGCTGATGTCGGGTCACTTGCGTGTGTCTGTTGTTAACTGAAATGTGTCCAACTCATAGGGTATGTTTTTGTTATAGCATATAATTGAAAGAATAATAATGCACCAGTTTATTTATGTAATTATCCAATATGCCAAGTGTAAAGAAAAACTTCTTATCTGGAAAGCAAGAGTAGCTGAAAACAAACACTTTTGAGATAAGCATCACACAATCCATTATTTGTTGAGGTAGATAGAGAAATTTTAATTATGTATATAATCTATATTGCATATCAACACTCAAAACACTCTTTTATTCCTGCCCAGTATTATTGCAGTATCACTCATGAACCCCGTTTTTAACAGGCTTCATCACACTCCGGACTCACCTTGGAGACCAGAGATAAAACACTCAGAGTTTCAGAAGCTACTCCACAATCTTACTTCTATCAAGATCCGGGGAACCTACAGCGAAAAAAGTACGCAATAGTGTGTTTACTAATATTTCAGAGCAGCTTTGCAAATGTCCAGATGTACGTTTATCTTTATAATACTTAAAGCACACACAAAAGCCGCTTCACACCATGTTATACCACAAACACTCAATTCAACATCTGTAATCAGAAAATAACTTAAGACAGACAATATGATAATGGAATTTTTAAAAAGCACTTTTTGACCATAAAGTTATTCATTCAGTATGAAATTTTAGACAAAGCAAATTTCACAAGTGTGTTCTACATTTACTGTTTTTTTTAGTATAGTATTAAGTATATATGGGTTCTATGAATGGAATTTGGATGAACCAAGTCCGGTATTTAGATTTTGACATACTGACGATTCTGACATGCTATTTGCTTAGCAAACTCTGTTTTGGTTTCTATAGTATGGAAAGTTTCTGTTTTGGGACAGAGCCATTATTTATAATCTGTTAACATGTCTTGTAACAAGATAAGGCATGTCACTTTTATATGCAACAAGATTGTCGGATGGTAACAAAAATACACTAAGGAACTTGCATGAAGAAAAAGCAAGAATTAAACAAAATGTGAAATATATACAACATTTGCTTATTAATTGGTTAAACTGAATTGAACAGCACAAAAAAATCTCTCGAGAGACTGTGGCATTATAATCCCTCATTATTCTGGTGTGGACAAAAAGCAATACTCAAAAGAATGTTATAAACAATGTGCATTGTGCAAAGAATAATCCATTGCAGAAAGATTAAGGTTGGGTTATGGGTAATGTGGATGTTTTAGGTAAAGTAAACACAGTTGTGGTTCTGGAAATGTAGAAATGATATGATATGATCTGATATTTTTTCTTTGTGTGCAGGTGCCGGATATCTGGATAACGTGTCACTGGTGACCGCCCGGCGAGGACCTGGAGTTTCAGCACGCTGGGTGGAGAAGTGTTCCTGTCCTGCCGGGTATGAGGGTCAGCACTGTGGCAAGTGTGCTCTTGGATACAGGAGAAGTCAACCAGAGTTGGGACAGTTCAGCCCCTGTGAAACCTGCAACTGCAATGGCCACAGCGAATCCTGCGACCCTGTTACAGGTCACTTGCATTTATAACTTACATTTGCAAAAGCACGTTCAAGGCACATCCCACGTTGAAGCATTTTTGTAGTAGCCACATAATATATTTTTTTATGTATAGGAATGTGTGACTGCCAGGATAATACTGCTGGCATGAGCTGTGAGAGATGCAAAGACGGTTTCTATGGTGATGCCACCGTGGGTTTGACATCTGACTGTAAACCGTGCCCATGTCCTGCAGGCGCCACCTGTGCAATTGTGCCCAAAACCAAAGAGGTGGTGTGCACTAACTGTCCACTTGGCACCACAGGTACAGTGTGCATGTACTAACTGATAGTACTGCATTGATTTGTTATGGTGTCTGTAAATAGTAACTACATCCTGCATCTGTATCTAGGGAAACGTTGTGAGCTGTGTGATGACGGATTCTTTGGTAACCCACAAGGAATCAACGGCCAAGCAAGGCTGTGCCGGCCTTGTACGTGTAACAGTAATATTGACCCTAATGCTGTGGGTAACTGCGACCGTGACAGCGGCGAGTGCCTCAAGTGCATATACAATACAAATGGCTTCTTCTGTGATCGCTGCAAAGAAGGTTTCTATGGCAATGCCTTGGCTAGCAACCCAACTGATAAGTGCAAACGTGAGTAGCTTTGGAATCATCAGTTGGATTTTAACATGCAAGCATGACTTGTTCCTTCTTCAGTGTCGCTGCGTCAGTTCTGGTTTGTAGAAAAGCTATATTGTAATTACAGATAGCTTGAATTCCTGTTTCAATCTGTGGCAATCCGGTGTATACTGTGCATCATTTCTGTCTCACTGCTGCCACCTTCTGCTACGTTTAGCAATTTTCAACATCTCTAAACTTATTTGAGAACTAATTTAATTAGAATTTCTTTAAAACAATATTATTCATTATTCCACTTCATTCATTCATCGGGTTACCGCTTATTCCCTAGTTCAGAGTCACGGGGGTCTGCTGGTGCCTATCCCAGCGCACATAGGGCAAGAGGCTGGGTGCACCCTGCACAGGTTGCCAGTCCATCTCAGGGCCACACATAGACAAACAACCACTCATACACACATTCACTCCTATAGACAATTTAGAATCACCAATTAACCTAATTTGCATGTTTTTGGACTGTGGGAGGAAACCGGAGTACCCAGAGGAAACCCACGCAAGCGCAGGGTGAGCATGTAAACTCAGCACAGAAAGATCCTCAGCCCAGGAACCGAACATGGTTGTGAGGCAACCGTGCTATCCACTACGCCACCACACTGCCCCCAAAATTCCAGTTAATTTTGTAAACTTTTCAAAAGAGGTATTTGTTGGTCAAATGTGTTTGTTATTTATTTTATTCTTTGCTTCAGACGTTAAAGCTTTGTTGTTGTTGTTGTTCACCTTATTGCCACTTTACTAAAGAAAATTGCTGCTTTTGATGTCAAGCTAAACATGCCAGTCAGTTTAGATTTTTTTTTGTCTCTTTCTTCTGTAGCTTGTGTGTGCTCTCCGTATGGAACACTGGATGGGCAGACAGCCTGCAAGCAGGTAACGGGGCAGTGCGACTGTCACCCTCATGTTATCAATCGAGACTGTAGTGCCTGTGAACCTGGCTACTACAACCTGAAGAGTGGAAAGGGCTGCCAACGGTATTGTAATGAACAGCACATCAATCATTTAATTTTGTGAAATCGATTTTACAACATTTTGTCTTGATGGTTAGGTGCAACTGTAACCCAATTGGATCTACCAATGGCCAGTGTGACATTGAGACTGGACAGTGCGAATGTCAGCCAGGGGTCACAGGTCAGCACTGTGAGCGCTGTGAAGTCAACTTCTTTGGCTTCAGCTCATCTGGATGTAAACGTAAGCGAATTAGTTCTTTTGTCGCTTGGGTCCTTATTTTTAGAGAAGTTCCAATAATCTGTCTCTTCTCACAGCTTGCGACTGCGACCCTGAGGGATCCCAGATAGCTCAGTGCAGAGATGACGGTCGCTGCGAATGCCGTCCCGGCTTTGTTGGTACTCGCTGCGATATGTGCGAAGAAAACTACTTTTACAATCGCACAGTTTCTGGCTGCCAGCAGTGTCCCAACTGTTATAGTCTCGTCAGGGACAAGGTAAGTCCTGTCTGATTTGGGCTACAGATGTTGACCTTGAAAACGACCTGTATTCCTGGAGGAATATTAAAGTCAGTTTTCTTTTGCTGCCTGAATAAGCAGAAAATGTCCTTTTCATCCAAGAGCATGATCCTGATCTTGTCCCAAATTCCTGCCCTTTTGTGATTCAGGTGAACCAGCAGAGACAGAAGCTCCATGACCTGCAAAATCTGATTGACAACTTGGGCAGCCAGGACACAGTTAGTGACAAAGCCTTCGAAGACCGCCTCAAAGAAGCTGAGGCAACCATCATGGATTTACTGAAGGAGGCTCAGGCCAGCAAAGGTATTACAAAATATCTCCTGGTATCTCCTGTCATGTACCATTTTCTACATTTGAACTATCATAGTTAATTTAGCATTTCTCACTGACTGCCGCTATAGAGCTTGATAAAGATCTGTTGGATCGCCTCAAGAGCATTAACAACACATTGACAACGCAATGGAACCGGCTGCAGAACATCCGGAATACTGTGGAGGACACTGGAAACCTGGCAGATAAAGCACGCGGTAGAGTGCGCGAGACTGAAAAGCTTATCGAAAGGGCTAGAGAGGAATTGGATAAGGCAAAGGATGCAATCAGCAAAGTCGTAAGTTGTTTTCTAAGACAACGTGCGTAATGAAGTGTATAATACTTTACATTGAGAATAAATTCTTTTCATTTTACCAGGATATCAAAATTCCCACAACCACTGGTGATCCTAGCAACATGACACTACTGGCCGAAGAGGCTCGCAGACTGGCAGAAAAGTAACTTTAATCAATATTTAGATTAAATCTAAAGATTCTAAACAATCATATCAATCCAGCCGCCTAATTATTTCTTTTCTCTTTATCCGCTTTTTACCTTTTATCTTCTTTCCTTCTTTGTCTTTCTTGCATTCTATTCATCTATCTTGCCTGCATTCTTAGTTGCTTTCTTAAATATTAAATAAATGTTAAATATTCTCTTAACTACAGATACACTTGTGATATTTTTAAATAGCTGGATCTAAAGATGAAATTATTAAAATGATCATTTAATAAAAGTAAATGAGGAAGCAGAGTCTGCTGCATTCTTGGCTGGTCTTGAAATCTGTGCATGGCCTCCTCTGAATTAAAAAATATAATTATTCTTTTATAATAATAATATGCTTCTTGTTAATAACGAATGGCATGTGTGGAATCGATATACAATGAATGAACTGCATGAAGTTACCAGTACCAGGGAATGATGCTCCAACATATTTCTTATCTGCTGAATCCTTTTATCTTTTAAGCATATTTTATTAAATTTTGTAGATTTATAAATTCAGTTAACAAAAACTTTTTAAAACAAAAAAAGGTTTAACAAATAATCAGTCATTTCTCGCCATTAAAATCGCCACACAACACAAATAAACTTACTTCCTTTAAATTCCCTTTCCTTTTCTTCTTCTCTCCTTTAAGTTCATTGTTTTTTATTGATTACTTGTTTACAGTTGCGTTTCTTTCATGTAGGCATAAGACAGATGCAGATCAGATTGAAAAGATTGCGAAAGATGCAAACGACACCTCGACGAAGGCCTACAATCTGCTATTAAAGACACTGGATGGCGAGGACAAGATCAACAAGGACATAGACGACCTAAACAAGAAGTGCGTTTTTCCATCCAGAGTTGACTTTCTTATAAAGCTCTAGGTGTCTGTATGTGTCTAGAGCATCCTTCATAAAATGTCATCCTTCCTCAGGTACAATGAGGCCAAGGACCTGGCCAAGAACCTGGAGAAACAGGCCACTAAAGTCCGAACGGAAGCACAAGACGCAGGAGACAAGGCTATGAAGATTTATGCTAACCTGACCAGCCTGCCCACATTTGATGTCAAATCACTAGAGGTAAAAAAGTTACAGGCTTTTGCATACCAGTTAGCTGTACAAGTATTTATTATCTATTTGACGTTTTTAAGTTATTCTCAAATACTTGAACTTGTATCACATATGGATGACCTGTTTGCTTTTAAGGATGAAGCTAATAAAATAACGAAGGAGGCATCAGATCTGGATAAGCTTATTGATAAAACCGAGACTGAATACAATGATCTGAGGGAAGATCTAAGAGGCAAAGAAAACGATGTCCGCAGACTACTGGAGAAGGGCAAGACCGAGCAACAGGTGTATTTCTTTTTAGTCTTGGATTAAACCTGTGGTAGAGTTTTACAGACCCCTCGATTTATACTACTCACAATTTTTTTTACTTTATTTCTATTCATCCCCAATCACAACTTCCTTTCCTGTTTCTTCAGTTCTTTATTTAGCTGCATTATATCTTTTTATGTTTGTCCAATTTCTTTATTTATATACAAGCTGTTCTCATGTTGTAATAATGTAGAACATTCACAGAATGGTTGCTGATCTACATGCATTGATAAGACTCAAATGTCATGTACTGGTTTTTATCTGCATTAGACCATAAATATGGTCTGAGGGGTCATTCTTCAAACCATCTTCTAGAGAGAGAAACTATTTTGGATAAAACCAGCAGCAGATGAAGATTTAAAGCTCATTTTTAATTAGCTGTATGAACCGAATGAGGACCTGGCGGTAGGGGAAATGCAGCTTTCCAACTGCTGAAAGATTAATAATCTACAGCTTTTATTATGTTATTACTGCTGCAAATGTCACAGCAATAAAAATGCATATCTCTCTGGCCACACTTTATACCAGGAAAATGTACTAGTACATCCATGCTTTATAAAAGATCCTGACAGGATTAAATAAGTAAAGCTTTAGTGGCTAACGGCTAAATTTAATCTCTTCCTCTCACTCTTTTTTTTTTTTTTTTTTTTTCTTTTCAATTTTCCTGTTCAGACAGCAGATCAGCTGTTGGCACGCGCGGACGCAGCCAAGGCTCTGGCAGAGGAGGCAGCGAAGAAAGGCCTGTCCACTTACCAGGAGGCAAAAGACATCCTTAACAACCTTCGAGGTAAATGATTGGGAACAATATGTATCATGTAAAAAATAGCTTGATAAACTCTACAGATATTATATATGATAAATAATATAATCAATCTTTCAGGTATTCTATTATGTTATACGCCTCATGTAGCTTGCATATTCATACAATGATCTCAAGAATCCAAGCTGCTGAAATAATTTTTTTTAATGCCTGACTTGTTTCACTTGATTACTTTGTAGATTTTGACAAGCGAGTGAATGACAACAAAACTACTGCGGAGGAGGCGCTGAAACGCATCCCACAAATTGAAGCTACAATCAATACGGCCAATGAGAAGACCCGGCAGGCCGAGGCGGCTCTCGGTAATGCTGCAGCTGATGCCAGAGAGGCCAAATCCAAAGCGGAAGAAGCTGAAAAGATTGCCAGCAACGTCCAGAAGGTATGTACTGTCATATCGGAGCTAAGTAAACGGTCACACAGTTCTGGGTCACACAAACACAGTAACCACCTGAATAATTTTCTGAGCAGGGTTCGGCTAAAACAAAAGCTGATGCAGAAAAGGCCTTTAATGACACAATGAAACTGGATGACGAAGTGAAGGACATGATGAAGCAGCTAGCAGGTGCAGAAAACGAGTTGGAGAAGAAGAAAGAAGAGGCGGCACAGGATATGATGATGGCTTCAATGGTAAATAGACTTCTGTCCGTAAGATTGGCTTGTAAATATACTCTAGGTACCATAGATGAATAACAGAGTAAAGAATGTAAAACATTTCAATTACTGATTTTATTTTTTTAAATGAAATGACATTAAATTATATCATAAATAAAACCAATTATTTTAAATGTCCCTGACATGGTATAAAAAAGCATTAGGGGCACTACATCTTCCGTTCAGAATCACTTAGTCTAGATCAGGTGTTTTCAACCTTGCAGGACAGGGGTCACCATACTCTGTCCCCAGGTCTAATGTCACGTCAACAATAATGCTATTGAAAGCGACAACAATTGTATGCACAGTGGGACAACATTTTTAAGAGAAAAATATAATTAAATCTTAAAATTACACTACTAAAAATAACTTATTTATCTACTGCATAAATGCAACAAATTTGACCAACATGACCGTGACACAGTTGGATCACATTGTGATTTTAGTGTTCATGTTTTTTTTATTTAGTTATTTAACTGAATAAATGTTTTATTGTTGCATTCAAAACCCCAATCGCTCAGTATAAAAGTGATCAATGAAAGTCGCTTTGGGTAAGAACGTCTGCCAAATTCTGTAAACGTATACTGACTGTCTCACACACAGGCATCAGACAATGCAAAGGAAGCAGAGGAAAATGCCCGCAAAGCCAAGAACTCCGTTCGCACCATCCTTGATACCATCACTGACTTACTCAGCCAGCTCGGTGAGCTCTTCTCTCTCTCTTTCTCTCACATTAGACAAGCGTTTAATTTGCTAAATTAACACTGCTTTCTATGTTCTCGCCTCTTCCAGGCAATATAGACAAGGTGGACCTAAGCAAGCTGGACCAGATCGACAGATCGCTGAACGAGGCCAAGGAGAAAATGGCTGACAGCGACCTGGACAGGAAGCTAAAGGAGCTGAATGACATGGCTAAGAGCCAGGAGGACATGATTATTGATTATGACCGGCAGATTCGTGAGATTCGTGCTGACATTGCCAACCTCAATGACATCAAGAACACACTGCCCAATGGCTGCTTCAACACGCCGTCCCTCGAGCGGCCTTAACATCTACTTCTCTGCCCATCCCTCTTTATCTATCTATCTCTCAGTCTCCACCCATTTTTGTTTCGATCACACCAATCGCCAGCTAACATTTGGAGCAAGACGCCATCCTTTACAAAAATGTTTTTTTTTTTCTTGGTTATTTTAGCTGTCTTTTTAATTCATCAGTGAAGTCACTTTTTTAATCCTTACCAATTTTTACAGACAATAGCAGCTCGTTTTCAGCTTGTATGAAAAGACATGGCTTCTCAAATTTACTTTCCCAACATTTTGCTTTTTCCAGACCCTAGCTTTTAACCGTTGGCACAGAAACACGGACAGTGAAGGAATCTTATTTGCTGTTTCCATCATTATATGGCTTTCTACCTTTCTCTTACTCTCCTAAAGAGTTTAGATGCAAAAAGAGCTCCTAACACACACTCCCCCACTACAGTATTCCACTAATCTCTCATCTGGCAAAGAGTATCAGGTCTACAAGCCAGCTTTTCTTTTCACTTCGCCTTCAGTACAACCTATTCATCTTGAATTGTTCGTTTTATTACTACGCTTTAATATAGTATTTTCACCTCTTTCAGTCTCTAAGAAAAAGCTGCTGCTTACTTATTGATGTATCGCCAAACACACATTTGCAAGGCAAAAACATTTCAACACTATGCAACTTTGTACATTTTGCGTAGCAAGACTTATCTGATACACTGGTGCTAATAATTATTTCAAAATGTTATATTTTTGTGTGAATGTTTTTTAATTATTATTATTATTATTATTATTATTATGATAGAGAGTAAGGATTTTTTTTTTTGTGTAAATATATTCGTAAATGTTTCAGGAATGGCCGTTTTTTTCCTAAATGTTACCCTCACCCAGACAGCTGTAGGTTATTTCAGGAAAGAGGAAAATCAGCTACAATCAGCTCCATCCATAATTATATATAAAAAAATATATATAAATATATGTTCTGTGGTATAATACGCTTGCTTGTATACAAGGCTAATTATTGTTATTTTTTTTGCCTCGTAGTGCCGCCATTTATTTTAACTGTTTTTTTCTCAGCAGGTGATATGAAAAAAAAAAAAGCTTTTGAGAAAGAACACTGACTAAAACAATTATGTACAAATGTGTCTAACATTTCAAACACTTTTGACAGAAAGCTCGTCATGTGACTAGCTGAGCAGATTTAAGGGTGTGTCTTGTGCCTTAGATAATGACTGAAGATTTGGCAACCCAACATATTTTTAAAAAACACACACACTGCGATTTTCTAAACCGGATGAGTATTAAGCACTCCAGTACAATGTATTTTTGATGACGATAATTAATAATAATAATAATTATTATTATTATTATATCTGCCTATTATCTGATACATTTTATTTGAAAGAAGCCTTCTGCGAAACCTCCTCTTGCCTTACTGATGTGGACAAAAGTGCAACATGTACACAATGTATATTACAACAGTATTTTTTAAAAGCTGTTCTTCAGTATGTGGCTGTTTAATGCTTTATTCTGCTCAAGACACTCACACACACAAACTATCGAAAAGGCTCTGAAAAACTCCAATTATAACATTTAAATAATAAACAAGTGGTTATTTCCGGACCTATAAATGTGTGCTTATATTTCTTTTAACCAAACTTTTTAATTGTGACTCATTGAGTCGTCTAGACAGATCTGATTCAACTTTTTTACAAAATCACATCTTATCTACACAACTGGATTTGTAACATCCTTTATTGTTTCACACCGTCTTAGATGTTGCATACAAACTGAAACTTGTTTGTTGTACAGTTTACACAAATTGAACATTGTGGTGATTATATAAACACACTGATTAATGTAAACCCCCTGGATTAGTTTTAGAGTCTGTTTTATATCAGAAATCATAAATTGTTCAGTATGCCACTCTGTATGTAATTAAAATATGATGGTAAAAAATGAGCTAGTTCCTGCTAATTAAAAATCTCAATTAGCATCTTAAAAAGCGAAAAGCTATCAAAACAGAAATCCGTAATACAATTTTACAAAACGGGTAAACAAAAGGTAGACAATGGGACTGGTTTACTTTTATAATGACTGTACTGATGACATTTTGTTGTTGATTTATTTACTTCACTTACTGAACTTTTAACCTGCTAATTCCCTTATTCGGGGTCACAGGGGTTTACGGGGTAGACTATACCAGCGTACATAAAGAGGCAAAGGTACACCCTGCCAGTACATTTCAGGGCTCACATAGATGCACAACCACTCAAACACACATTCATTCATATGGGAAATCAACCTAATGTACGTATTTAGACTTTGGGAGGAAACCGATGTACCCAGAGAAATTTGGGCAGATGAGCGAATACTTTTGGCAATATATTGTTTATATACTGAAGGGCGGCGCGGTGGCGTAGTGGTTAGCACGCTCGCCTCACAACAAGAAGGTCCTGGGTTCGATTCCCGGGTCTGGGGTCTTTCTGTGTGGAG
>JAOTRA010000034.1:11801498-11823023 GCA_026260255.1 Pseudolaguvia tuberculata
AGTGCCGGTCCCAAGCCCGGATAAATGGGAGGGTTGCGTTAGGAAGGGCATCCAGCGTAAAACCCCGCCAAGTCTAAAGTGCGGATCATGGATCCGCTGTGGCGACCCCGAACGGGAGCAGCCGAAGAAGAAAGAAAGATTCAGTGTTAAAGTTCTTTTTCACTTATCTTCAGAATTTTTGGAATTGTTTTTCAAAATTGCTTAGTTTTCACATTTACCATTCAAATACTAGGAATTTGCAATCACTATGCTGTGTGCTGGACTGTTTTGCTGTCCTTCTGCATGTCGCTATTAAAAGGCTCCAATGCTTTTACTATATGAATTAAATTTAATTAGTTCAGCTGGTGCATATCATGGACAATATTTATTTTTATTATCAACAACTGTATGTGTGTAACATATTCTTGTGCTGAGCGGTCATAAAACTGCTGAGCAGAGCTCAAAGCGAGGCATGCAGTTCTCCTGCCTCATCACAAGGAGGCAATAGTGATCCCAGGGAATTCACAAAGAGACTTTTAAAACTGAAGCAAGAGAAGGAGAACTTTTACAAACAAGTTATCGGTGCTTTTATTCAAAAGGAGCTGCGCATGGACTTAAAAAACAAGGTTAAACCTAAATTCATTTAACTGAATCATTTACAGGATTTAAACATCCATATGTCTATATGAATAATATTGGGAATAAACACATGAATCCAGAAAACAAAAATCTTCTCTTTACATCCAATGCTTCTCTCTTTTCTTTAATGTCATAAGAGGAAATCAATAAGCCCAGCCATATGATTACAATCTGTTAATGGATGGCTATTCCATTTCCAAAATTGGACTTCTTTCTGGATGATGCAAGAAAGGTTTGTAATCATTTTAAACAATAATGACAAAACATTCTTGTATAAAACAATTAGATAGAAATTTAAGCCACATATGGAAAGATATCAGACTCAAAGTGATTTTTATATTCTGAGACGAAATGAATAAACTTGACAAACAGTGTTGACTTAAAGTCTAGGTGGCTCGGAGGTACTTTGTATACATTACACATGGAATGGTAAATGGTTGGTTAATAGAATTGATTATCTATGTATATAAAATGTATATAAATATTAATTGTGTTGGAATTGTTGATAAATTAGACAATTATATATATGCTTACATCAAATCGTGTAAAAACATTATTTTATCATGATTAAAGTAGTTTTATACATTATTTAGGCCTAGTTACGCCATATGATCGAGCTACGTGGACGATGTTTGGCGTGTCAGTAGCCGTCGCCCATTTCAGCACCAGAATTCGGACAGCGACCAAACCCAGAATTGTTTGTTTCCCTAACCAGTAAAACAAGGTTAATAAAGAGTAAATTATTAAAGTCCCAAAAGTTGACTAAAAACATTTATGTATTTTTGTAATGTATTTTTTGAGTAAATAAGGGTGTGTTGCGGGAGAAACAAAAATCACTTACCGAACATATGAATGTGTCCCTTTGTGATCGGATTGAAACTTCCGCATGAAAGCAATATAACGTGAGTTTTGTTTGTTTCTGTCATGTTGTCTCTTTTTCACATGCGTGCTTGATATTTGCAGGCCTTTTTGTTTAACTGTTGGAAGTGGAAAAGGCGAGGTTGGTTCAGCTGCTGCAAAGATGCTCTACTCCTCCAGACGCAGCACTGATCTCTGATTGGCTGACCATCCTGCTGTCTTAAAGCAACATTCATGATTTTTAAAATGACACTTTTTATGTATAACATTATCACTGTCTCTTAGTAATAGTTGTTTAAAAAATTCAACTGGCTAATAAACGGTGAATGCGAAATGAAATTTTTTATCTTAATTGGGGATTGAAATGGCAGTTTTCTTGAAACTTTCAACACACTATCGTTAATAGTACAATAGTGACATGTGGTGGTCAAAAAGTCGAATAGCAATCTTTGCGTCCAAAATGACCTGTTATTGGTTTGCTTTATATAATAAATCGGCAATTTCACCATATAAATTATGCAAAAAAAAAAAAAAAAAAAAAAAAGGATTTATGTGTCATATTGTTCTTCTTCTCCATTCGGCTGATCCCGTTAGGGGTCGCCACAGCGGATCACTCTTGTCCACACTACCCTGTCCTCTACATCTGTCTCTTTCACCCCAATTACCTGCATGTTTTCCCTCACCATATCCATACATCTGCTCCTTGGTCTTCCTCTTTTCCTCCTACCCGGCACCTCCATCCTCAGAATTCTTCTACCTATATATCATATTGTTGTATGTAATGAATAAATAAACTTGTCTAAGAATGAATGGCAACACCACTTTGCTTTGATGAACAATTTCCATAATTGTTCTCAGAAAGTTTCATCCTGTTCTGTAACTTTTCCTTGTAAACTGTGTGCGCAACGTTTCTTGACGTCATCAAGCCGTCACGTGGCTGTGTGCGTAAAAGAAGTGTGAGCGTCATAGCTGACGTTGGTATGGCCTCTCGAATCACAGTGTCACATTGTGTTTACTAGCAATTAAACAATTAAAAAAATGACAAACCAAAGCCAAATCGTCTCACCAAATGATTTCCTCTACGACCTGTAAATCGCCACCTACAGGTAGAACTGCGCTTGAGCACAATTTCATTTTGGTAATTGTTTCTTAAATCTGTTGACTTAAATAAACTTAATCAGAAAAATAATAAATAAATTGAACAAATTATTTCTGATAAATTTTACTAAGAAGATTATCTGTTACATTTTATCCAGAATATACATGCAAAGGAATGCAGACAGAAAGTCGGGGGTCACACACCTTGACTGGTCGCACCGTTTGTCAGGATACACGGTAGGTATAATGTTAAGACTTCTCTTAGTTCTAGCATCGAAATAGCAAACTAAACTTGTTTACCGGTGGGTCTTCATTGCTTTAAATAAACAAGCATATCGATTTTTTTCTCTCTAGTTGTTCCTCTAACAACAGTTTTAAACCCTTAGTCTGTGATCTTTGGAAAGAGTAGTGATAAATTGTTATTTTTTTTCATCACTCTATATTAGGAAGTGTCACAAACCTCTAATTAATAGGCAGTTCATGAGAGCTTGTGTTTATTCATGGAAAGAAAATAAACTGATTCGTTAATGTTAGTGAGTAAAGTGTTGGACTACTTACCAGAAGATTGTGGGTTCGTTTTTAAGTTACACCTTTTGTTGTGGCATTCACATAGTATCTATCTAAATGTTGTTAAAGACCAAGCTAAGTAATGTATTACTGTTCCATTGCTTTATTAAATTATGTAGCTAGTTACTCCCCAACAAGAGTAATAAAGAGTTTACAATGTGACTTGACTTCTGAATTCCCCAGATCTGATTAAGCATTTTTGAGATTTACTGAACAAACCATTCAGAACCCTGGAGGCCTAACCTCATCATTTGGTGTCTTCAGAGTTCTTGTTGACTCCATGGACTGCTTGGGATAAACAACGTGCAGAGTAAATGCATTTACTTTCTGTATTATGTAATTAACTCAGACAGAGATGACAGATGATTTTTTTCCTTATAAGGTTCTACTCGAAAAACCTTTCATAATTCTACATCCGAGTGTAAATCTGGGGCCTTCATGGATCAGACATGTTTGTCCAGTATATTTCAGTGATGGTCGATCAGAGTGAAATATGGAAAAAGCCAAAGTAAGTCATTTAGCTAGGGTGGTGATCTGATTATGCCCTCTACTCTTCTTCTTCACCTTTCGGCTGCTCCCGTTAGGGGTCGCCACAGCGGATCGTTCTTCTCCACACTACCCTACATCTGCCTCTTTCACCCTAACTACCTGCATATCTTCCTTCATCCATAAACCTCCTCTTTTGTCTTCCTCTTTTCCTCCTGCCTCCATCCTCAGCATTCTTCTACCAATATACTGCATGCCCCTCCTCTGCACATGTCCAAACCATCTCACCTCTCTCAACTTGTCTCCAAAACATCCTACATGCACCGTCCCTCTACTAAATTTCACAATCTTAGTGTTCTCATTGGATTCCACTCATTCATTTAATGATCACATTAGTAAAGTGGCAAAGCTTTTGTCCACCTGCATAATATATTTTGTACCTGAAACTCTCTCGATCAGCAGAATGCTGAAACTGTTATACATCCGTTTGTCACTTCTCATCTATTTTACTCTTATTTACTTATTTGTGGCCTGTCAGATAATTATATCAAACGACTACAATATGTTGAAAACGTTACAACTTTCTGTTCCTTAAAATCCTCTATTGCGAGTTACCCACACATCATTTTTATATGTTGACAATGAGGGCTAGTTTTGTGTTGCGACCCCCAGATTGTGGAATGCTCTTCCACAAAATATTTGATAAACGTTCTCGCTCATCCGTTTTTAGTCTGTAAATTATACCATGTCATGTATCTTTACACATTTTCATATTGTTCTTCTGCTCTATCTGTGTAAGCCGTCTCTGTAGATTGCTGAAAGGTCCTTCAAAATTAAAAATGTCTTATTATGTTCTAAAAATTATTATTTGTAGAATAATTGTACATTTTACTTTAATTCTTTTTACCACTTCCCTGACACTTCTTGGTCTCTGATCAAGGTCATTGATTATCAGCCGCTCAGTCGCTTTGGTTAAAGGAATTTTCCCCCTTAAAAACATTAATTATGCTGCATGACGTCACAAATTCAAAGTTCAATGTCGCATTAATGAGAAATCAAACAAAGAGAAAAGAATTAGTTAGAATCCGGTTCCGAAATGCAACGATTTAGCTCAGATAATTATCCTTTAAAAAATACAAAATATATAATGTGAAGACTAAGATGACCGAAATTATACGTATAATTTTTACAATACTTATTGTCAATTTTGCGCAGTGAAATCTAGGCGCTTTATTAAGACGGCGCCCTCTAGAGGATTATTCAAAAAGTAACTTTCCGCTGTTGTTGCTCTATCTAGCCCCGCCTTATTTTGTTCAATTGGCTGGTGGATTAGATTGATAGACTGTAGGCCAATCGTAACTGGAGTTGATGGGATGTTGTCGAAATATGGGTGTGAAAATAATAATGTACTACTGCTAGCGAACGGTAGCCATAAGTGATGGACAATATGGCGCCGGGTGTTGATTTAGCTTCTGGACCTGCGGTTATTTAATAGTCCGGCAGGATGAACCTCTGTGGTCAATATTTGCGGTAAGAAATCGTGAATAAACGTCTTTACGCGAGTTTCCGTTTCCGCTTTGGGTCGGTCATTTTAGAGGCTGTTTAGTCATAGAATTTAGAGAGTGCTCGCGTAGCTAAGCTAAAGCTAAGCTAAATAGCAACACTGGTGAGTCAAACCGAGTCGAAAACACGAGCAAACACTTTCTTGGGTTTAATTTCTAATTATTTAGACTGTGTTTTTATATACTTATCAAGTTGCTTAGTCTGGCTTTTGGTTTATCCAAAATATCTCAGCAATTTCTCTCGCTAACCTTTTCGAAGCTAACGTTAGCAAACAAAACGACGCATCATGTAGGAAAGGTGTTCGCACGCGCACGAGCCATTTTGCTATCATCGGCATTAGTTATTGTTATTATTAGTATTAGAATGAGTATTATTATCAATTTATTTCGTAATATTTCATCGCACGTGCAGGCTTGTTTGCATTTCTATGACCCAGTTAGCTACAAAGCTGTCTGACTTCACCTGTTTAATTATTCGAAGCTAGTCACTGTTTTTGTTTTACTTTCGCACAGATGTGTTGCGGTTGCGTCAGGAATGCGCATAAACATCTGGGCGCGTTGATTATTCCCGCTTTGATTTGGGTTTTCTAATACTTGTCTTTGGTTAAAGTGTATTGTGAACGATTTACTGGTTAACTAGTAGTCCATGGACGAGTCTTTTCTTTTATAAGTTTGAACTTGTAGAAACGCATTATCCAGCTGTGCTTATCTATTTGTTTATGTAGCGAACCAGCCTTCCTGGTGGTGTTTGAGATCGAATCCACGATCCTTAGTTAAGCAGTCCAACTCCTTAACTATGGAGCTTCATTTGATAAACGTGCAGGATGTAAGAGATTTGCTGCTATGCCCTAAAACTATTTTAATCCAGTTTTTAGATGATTTACTGTTTTTGAATTCTCAGATCAAGATATTCATTCTACTGTTTTTCACAAAACTATCGGCATGTGGTGATTTTAATAACAACTGCACCGTGGCATCTTACCATTATAGGGTTATATATTGTTGAGGACCGTTAACACTATTTTACAGTACACAAAATGTTGCAAAAAAAATGTCAGCAGTGCCCACCCATAGTTTATACTTTTTAAGGGCACCTCCAGCATTATAATTGTTGTATTGCAATATGTGATGTATCGTGATCTTGTGAGGCCTAGGTCAATTCACAGCCCACCTTTTCTATAATTGTCAGGGACAATGGCATGAGTGGAGGACAATGTTTGTAGACACATAGTGATGATTTGTAATTTAAATATATATCAATTAGGGTTAAAAAATATTAGATGTCATGCAATTCTTTTTCCAACAATTCCTTAAACGATATTCAAAAGTGGAGAATTGATTTGTAAATTCAATGAATATGGCCATAGTATGGATCCACGCATGCAAGACGCAGAAAAATTATAAGGAAGCATTCTTTGCAGGTTTTTCTAAACACTCGGATGTTTTAAAATACGGAACAAATCCAGTCCAGATTGGAGATATTAATTTACACACACACACACACACACACACAGAATGATGACACAAAACTATCACCTCTAAACACCAACTAAGCACTGACGGATGCACATACATATGCTGGAGAATTTCCAATTTGAAAAAAATTTATATAAAATCACCATATTCAACTGGATTCTAAAAAGCCCTTAATGGGTTACATGAAACTTACGGTATAATGATTAATATTTAGCTGTATAAATTTGTACACATGCCCTGTATAAAAACAAGTATATTTATTTAATGCACAAGCATGTTTGCTATGACTTGAGCAGGGATCATCTAGTTGTGCTATCTGGGAGTGAGATGGGCTCAAACTGTAGTTCCAGCTGTAATACGGACGCAGATATTATATCCTAATAGTAACACGGACGCAGATTCTGCAGTTAATAGGTAGTATAAGTATAGGCTGATTTTAAAATGCTGCGATAATTGCATGCTAATTAATCGGTCAAGGTCGTTGTCTTAATAAATTTAAATAGATTTTCATTTAGAAATAGTCCAAATCATCGAAAGGAAACAAATGATTTAAGTGGCAATCTTTCATACATCAACTGTGAATAAATACCAAAAACGTGGTACTAACAGTAATACTAATAGTTTATTGCCATGTTTTTTTGCTGATTGTGTTACTTGTTGCTCCTCAGTACATTATCTTTAACAGAAGTCAGTGCTGAAGCATAAAGTTAAAGACGGAGCTTCTGTTTATTTGCAGACAGCAACATTTCCCCCTTTTTTGCATAATTGATTTTCTCACACACGCCAAGCGGAGTCTGTGCAAGGTTTCCCTGCCAAGTTATGCAAAACATCAAGGGCCTTCTGGTACCATGCTTTGACTGTTTCAATGTTATTTATGCATGATTTGTCTGGTGACTGTTAGTGTATGTTGTGCTAAAAATGTCTGATTGGGAGAATTTTACCTTGCAACCTTGCAGGTGAAACAAAAGATTCTTGTACATGTTGTGTAATATTTGTCAAAGATATTGGTGGAAATATGATGCCTGGACGAAGTTGGACTAATCACTGGCAAAATTATGTTGAAAATTTTTTTTTTATTGTTGCTTCGAAAATGCTTGATGTTAGTTATTTTGTCCGGAGGACACTCAAAATTCTTTTTTTAAACCAGCCTAGATTCTTACGTTAACACGTTCTATACTATGTATGTCATATGGGAATTCAATAATGCTTTGGTTGAATGCACAGCATTTTGAGGCATAAGCACTTGTCATCCTACAGATTCTGCAGGGAATTGGACAACCGTTTTGATAAATATTTTAAACCTGCTGCGTGTTTTCCTATTCTGCAAATTTGTCCTTTGGCTCAATTAATTCAGGAAAGCATTCTGCCACCGGGTTAATTTCAGGTTGTATCCTAAAAGTTCAACCTAAACAGGACCTCCGCATTTTTCACACAACACTAATTTGTGAAACATTAAACGTACTGTATATGAAAGTGTTCTGATTTAAAATAATACACATTTGCAATTTTCTAATATTGTCTAGATATTTTCTCAAATGTTTAAATAGAAAAGTAGCTAATATAAAATGTTTAACCATGTTCATTACAGTAATATTATTTAAACCAGACATTAGATTAAATGTTGATTAAATTTACCTTTACAAATTTAAAAATTTGATGTTCTCATTCTGTTTATGGGAGTTAACTAACTAAACTAGTTAATGTCATTTGATTGGTTAAATTCAGAGCACATGAACTTGTCCTTCCATTATGACTCAATCACTTCAGTTATTGAGTTGTTATTTTCATTTGTGCAAGTGGATGAAATTTGTGAAACGTTGCTCAAATGTTTCAAATGGTTCAAATCCTTGCTTGTTTTCGGCTCCGCATTAACACTCAGGTTCATACAAGTTGTTCTTGAACTCTATTGGCCAGAGTAAGCCTTGTTTTTTGGGGACGGGGGTTCGTAATAAAAAATTTTCCCCATGGAGTCTGCTGTACTTTTGCTAATTGTTTGTTTTTATCATTAAGCAGGCAGGCAGAGGCCCTAAAGGCTGACATGACCGGTACGTTCATATGAAAGATATGTTGCTCTAATATTTTTCTGTGTAAGTATTGCATGTATGTCTTTTGACTTTATTAGTTTACCATTTTGTTTGTTTTACAGATTCAAAGCTTGGTGCTGCTGAGATCTGGACATCACGGCAGGCTCTTCAGGATCTGTACCAAAAAATGCTGGTGACAGACTTGGAGTATGCCCTGGACAAGAAAGTTGAGCAAGACCTGTATGAGACTAATTTGCTTACTGTTGATTCATAGTATACGTATTTAATTAATGAATTTAAGAACCAGTTGTCTTGTTTGTAACAGGCTTTAAAGGTAAATTTTTCCAAACTTGCTTTCCCTTTAGCTGGAATCATGCTTTTAAGAACCAGATAACAACACTACAGAGTCAGGCTAAAAACAGAGCCAATCCCAATCGAAGCGAAGTACAGGCTAATCTCTCGCTTTTCCTTGAGGCAGCTAGTGGATTTTACACACAGGTGAGTTGCTGATAAGTTTTTGATGAACACATTTATAGTTCTTTTATCCTTGTAATAAATTTCAACAGGGTACATTCACAACTGGGTGTTTTGTGTGCATGTTTGTGTAACTGAATGTGTATGAATGAAGAAGTCTTTATGGAAACTTATCTTTGTTTTGACATAATTTTCTCTAAATTTGATTTGTTTTGTTGTATAGCTTGTGGGTTTGTTTGTGCTTGAATTGCAACCAATAACCATAAAGATAAACCTATGACTCACAAGCGTAGCGGCCATTTTGTTTTGTATACTGTTTGCCTTCTGTTGGCATTCAGTGCAGTGTCTGCTACAATCATGGAAATTTAAACACAAATGTCTGGACTATATTTAACTAAATCATTTGTAATTTTGTGGCGTAATGTCTTTTAAAATTGGTTTACAATATAGATTAATAATATGAATTAATATTTAACAGATTTAGCTTTTTTCTTTCCTCTTGGAATGCAGTTTCCTAAAAGGTAGAACATTAGAACAATAATACATATTGAGTAGAAATATCTAGAACTCACTATCATTTTATAAGTATGGTAGCATGATTCTATATATCGTTAATCAGTACAGCTGTAGTGATATTTTTTTAAATCTCCTTCCTCAGTTGTTGCAGGAGCTGTGTACAGTGTTCAATGTGGACTTACCGTGCCGTGTGAAGTCATCGCAGCTTGGCATTATCAGCAATAAGCAGTGCAACTCCAGCGCTATTGTAAAGCCACAGCCTAGCTCCTGCTCCTATATCTGCCAGCACTGTCTTGTCCACTTGGGGGACATCGGTGAGTCTTCACATCGGTGGCGTTTTTATTTATTTATTTAAATGTATTTGTTTACTTTTATAACTGTGATGTGAAAATCAATCTTTGTTATATAAATAAATGTGTGTACGAGTGCATTTGAAAATTTGATTCCTTCCGTTCTGTACCTGCTTAGCACGATATCGCAACCAGACCAGCCAGGCAGAATCCTACTACAGACACGCAGCTCAGCTTGTACCATCAAACGGTTGGCCATTACCTTTTGCTGTAGTTCTATATTAAAACATGAAAAATGAATAGCTTTCTAAGAAGAAAAATGGATTTTATTTTTTCATCAGGTCAACCGTACAACCAGCTGGCTATCTTGGCCTCCTCTAAAGGAGACCACCTTACAACAATCTTCTACTACTGTAGAAGTATTGCAGTCAAATTCCCTTTTCCAGCAGCCTCCACCAACTTGCAGAAAGCGCTTTCTAAGGCTCTCGAGAGGTATGATCTGTCCGCTCTTATTTTATTTGACTTAACCTGGGTTTTGTCTTGATGAAGTTTCTCTTGTAGAAATAGTTTATTTACACATTTTGTTGCAAATGTTTTTTGAAGAAAAGGTGTGTATGCTAGTTAGTAGAATTTCTTTTGCGTGTTTATCAAACTTGTCTGGCCTCTGCAGCCGTGATGAGATCAAAACGAAATGGAGCGTATCTGATTTCATCAAAGCTTTCATCAAGTTTCATGGACATGTTTACCTCAGCAAAAGCCTGGAGAAGCTTAGTGTGCTGAGGGAAAAGCTGGAAGAACAGTTTCAGGTACAGGTGCAACAACATTAAGCTAGTTTAACTGAGATATAAAAAAATTAACACAAAGTATTGGCAAATTAACCTGTTTGGCTTAATTTATAAACCCAAATTAAGTTAAACCTAACCCAGTTTACTAAAATATACTCTCATATGCAAGAGTATCCCACAACATATTGGCGATACTCTGGCCCTCAGCCTAAAGTTTTTGACAAAGAAGTCCTAGTTCTTTTCAGGCCTTGCAGAGTTAGTTTAAATGTATACTCAGTGCGGTAATATTATACACAGTCTCATTTCCTTTATGGCTTTATTTCAGCGACTGATTCTACAGAAAGCCTTCAGCTCTCAGCAGCTTGTCCACATGACTGTTATTAATCTGTTTGAGCTGCACCACCTCAGAGACTTCAGCAACGAGACTGATGACCAAAGCTTCAGCTCAGATGAACAGATCAGCTGGATCCAGCTGCTTGGTCTGTTCAGTAAGTGCCACCCACGTTGTTCTTAAAGTCTCCATTGGATTCACATCTGACATTATTTCTGTTAAATATGCTCGCGATGTATATTAAACAGAGCTGTACCAAATAAAATATGGGAGAATTCTGGTTACATAATGTTTAGGCTATTCTTTTAAAATGATTCTTAATTGTTTGACCTGTTATGTCATATTTTTATTTATATTAAGGCAGTTACATCCTTAAATTACTTAAATTGCTCTTGCCTAACAAAAATCATATCTAAGCCCTGCAGATTATACTAAAATGACATGACTCCATGATCTGCTAATGCAAGGTGCTTGCTTTTCCTTCAGTGTCTTTCCTGGGTGTGATGTGCAGCCGAGCCTTACTGAACAAGAACCAGGAGGAGATCATGGGAGAATGCCCACTGCCAGCAATTAAAGTGTCCCTGGATTGGCTGAGACTGCGGCCTGGCGTGTTCACTGAGAGCGCTGTTGATGAGCGACAATAGTATGATGTTTCTTCCTATTTAGTTGTAGTTTAAATATTTAGATTTTGAGGAACAATTACAGTACTTTTAAAATAGAATTTTTTTTATGTCCTGTAGTGTTGAAACACTTAACAGAAGGAATAAAAATTTCCTCTGAAGTATTAGTTTTCTTGTGGAATCTTATTGCTTCACAGAGCAAAACAATGCTGTGCCATATTGAATAATGTTCAATTTTGTATTATTTAAAAAAAAACCTTCATGACTTGGGAATTGGTCTTTGGCTGAACAGCAGATTTTTGTTGTGAATTTAAATTTATTTTGAATTTATGTAATGTGTGCGTCATCTTCACACAGCATTTGGCCATGGCTGGTGTCCATACTTAACAGCTTCCAGCCAAAAGAGGAGGATGTGTCAAATTCATCAGGTAATATGTAGAGCCATTTAGAGATGCTAAATTATCTTGGCACATCTTGTAATTGTCTGTAAAAATTAGTTTGTCTCGTTCTGTTTCAGCTACTCCACTTCCAGAAGAGTTTGAACTCCAAGGCTTTTTGGCTTTGAGACCTGCATTACGGTAACTTAGCCCTTATTCTTTAGAAAAAAGTTTTGTATAGGGCCGTATTAAAGCACAAGCATAATACTTTTGTAAAGTTTCTCTCTATGCTTGTGAATTTAGTTACTTTTAAGTTACTTTTGCCTTCCCTTATATAAAAGTGTATATAATATATTTTTTCTTGCATTATGTAAAAAATACCCATAAGCAATAAATAGACATTTGTTTAGCTAATACTCCCTTTTCACTCTAGGCCCATTTTGATTTCCAGCTTGTTTTTTTACTTATTATTAACCTAAAAACAACGTAATGATCCAGGTTACTAGACTTTTCCAAAGGGCACCAAGGTATTGCAGTTGACAAAGACAGCTTCATAGTTCATGCTCGTCATCAGCGGCTCATCAGTTTGGGGAAATGGATGGCAGACAGTCACCCGCAGTAAGTATATTCTAAGCCCCCTGCTTTTTCTTGTTATAATCTAGATTTCACTTTATATAACTTTTTATTGTGTTGCCCTTCACTTTCTAAAGCCTCATTCAGTGTCGTGTCAGTGATGGTTTACTTCTGTTCTTCACGGAAATACCTGAACAAGAACTGGAGGAGCCGCAAGAGAAGGAACCGTCTGTGTTGCAGGAGTCCTCGAATGGTGAACAGAATCCTAATGATGGCTCTTCTGGCCTTAAGTCAGTACTTTCCATGGGTAAGAGCCAGAACAGCAGTTTGGATAACAGTGAGAGGCCTGTAGTCACTTTCAAAGAGAATATCAAACCTCGTGAACAAAGTCGTGAGCAGAGCCGTAACCAGCAACACAGGGATGGAGTGAAGGAGCGACCCAGCAGCTTTGGGAAGGGCAACGGCCTGCCACTGAAAAATGATCAGAAGAAGGATAACAAAAGGAAGAGTGATGTTAAAAAGAACAGTCATGAGAAAGTGTTGGATGCAGGGAAACCGGTAAGATCAATAGCTCCTAATATTTTGACATGTTTCTTCTTGTGAAATTCAACCTTTTTGGTTTTTCATTTTATTTAATTTTGCTTCTGAAGGTAAAAACTCAGGTGGAAATGAGAAAAACCCCAGTATCCGAGGCAAGGAAAACTCCAATCACACAGACACAAACTACGTGTTCTTCCCAGTTTATCCCCATACATCACCCTGGAGCCTTTCCCCCTCTTCCAAGCAGACCAGGTACAAAAATACATTTGCATTCTTTAAAATATTTTGCACAAATGTGCATAAATTCTGCTTGGCCTACTGAAGATGTGTATACATTTCTCTCTTTGTTACTAGGTTTTCCTCCACCTGCATATGTAATTCCACCCCCTGTGGCATTTTCTATGAACCCTGGCTTTACTTTCCCGACTGGTGTGTCTGTCCCCACTTCCTTCCTGCAGCCTGCTTCCCATCCTCAGTCTCCCAATCAGGTGCAATCTGGAAAGCCCTCACACATTCCCTACAGCCAGCAGCGACCCTCTGGCCCTGGGTCTCTCACTCAGGGGCCACCTCAACCTCAAGCCCCGCCTCAGCCTCAGCAACCACAGACAGTTCCTCCGCAACCTTCCAAACAAGCCCTACAGCAGAGTGTACAGCTTCAAGTGCAGCAGCAGTCACCCACTAAGCAGAGCTCTCAGCTGGGCAAGAGTCCACCTCACCATTCTGGCATGCAGCAGGTACCCATGTCACCTCATAGTAATACTGTATAGATTCGTCCTGGCTGAAATTCTATTATTTGTCCATGATGCTGCGATAAATTTTCTCATATGTCTATGAATAAACAAATTAGCAACTTTTCTGTTATGGTTTCTTGAACAGCCATTTATGCAGGTATCTGAGCAGGCTGGTCAAATGTGGACCCAACACCAGGCGCCACCATCTATGTCCAAGATGCCCATGCCGGTCAAACCGCCATTCTTTCTGCCTACACAGGACCACATAAAGCTCTTTGAGCCCTCCATACCCACTGCCGTGTCCATGCAGCCTCCCCAGCCCAGCATGGACAAAAAGATAAATTTCCAAGAAGTAAAAGATTTTTACTGGGAGCCACCATACCGCATGACTGATAACCGAGGTGGCATGGCGGACAGGATGGGAAAACACCAGTCTGTAGTTTTTTGCCCTGAGCAGGAGAACATGCCCAGAGTGCCCTATGAGGTAAATAAGCTCTCCTTCTAGTCAAAATTGAAAATTTGAAACCTAAAATTTGTATCAGGGCGGTGAGTTTGTATAGTGTTTAGCACGGTCACTTCACAACAAGGTCTTTGTGCAGGGCTTGCGTGCTCTCCTCCATACTTGCGTGCGTTTCCTCCCAGAGTCCAAAAATATTTAGTTGATTGTTGATTTCTAAATTGCTCATAAGAGTTGTATATGAGTGGTTGTTCGTCTGTGTGCCCTGTGACGTACTGGCTACCCGTCCAGGGTGTACCCCTGCCTCTCACCCTATATGTGCAGGGATATGCTCCAGCAAAACCCTGTGACTCTGAATTAGGGAATAAGCGGGTAAGAAAATGAATGAATCTGTATCAGTCTTAATAAGCATATATTTTTTTCAATTTAACACATAGAAAGAATGACATATCACACTTGACATTGATCATAATTTTCCGAGTATGATTTAAGGCCAGTGTAATTTTTGAGCGGGTTTCCCGCGTGTGACTGAGGTTTTCAGTGCAGTATTAATTGCATGTGTTAAACTTTCTCCTTTTTTCTAAGCTGTTCTCTGCAACAGTTTTATTTTTTCTTAACTTTTGTATTTGCATTCTGTTCTCCTCCTTTCCCCTCCCCTACATTTAAAAAATTTCTCGTCTTTGACCATCTTTAAATCCAGTAGTTATAAGCGGAACCTCTGTTTTTCTCAGACTCCCTGTCGAGTTCCTAAAGAGGCTGTTTTTCTGTTTCTCTTTCTCTCCCTCTCCTTTCTTCTTCCATTCTGTGTGCTTCATCTCACTAGGACAACAAGAGTGCTCCTCTTCTTCCTCCAGACCTGTTAAAAACTCTGACTAAAGACTTTGAGGAGGAGGAGGAGTTGGTCTTTTCTAAGCCTCATGATTTCTACCAGGCCTTGGCCGGCCCTGTTAACTCTGCTGCTGGAAGACACATGTTTGTATGTCGTTTTCCCTCCTATTTCTTTAGCCATCAATTATTTCATTCTTCTTATCTATACGTTCTTTTGCTTACATTAAGTTGGTGAATAACTCAGAATGATTCATGTTAAATACTTGAATGGTCATTTTCAATGAGGTTCAATGTGAGACAATGGAGTACCAGCTGATCTAATTGTTCTTGCTTTTGTGCTTCTTTACTATTATGAAGGAATTAAGTTCAATGGGTTGAATGTCTGGATCTCTGAAGTTCTGGCATTGTTATATTGGATGATTAGCATCATCAGGGAATACCGAACTGTAGCTGTATAACATCAGGGAAGAAAAAATCCATTGATTTGACTGACCTGGACAGTCACTATATTTAGGTAGTCATCTGTCCTCATTGTTTGGGCGCATAATGTTGTTGAATGTGTAGGTTTGTATAGTGTGCACCCTTACCCTGATATTGATATTCATCAAGCTGCAACAGGGTAACTTTGGTGACCTTTATCCCTGCTTCTTAATGCAAATGTGGAAATGCTCTTACATTTGCTAATGCTTAGGCGGAGTTATTCAGTTTGTTTTTTTTCTAAACCTTTTTATCACTCAACTTTTGGTTGTCAATCACAATCAGACTTTTTTTCAACCGCATTTTTTCCTCGAAGTTGCTGATTCTCCAGTATCCTTCCAGCTTTCAATATTGTGTATTAACCCGTTCAATAGTTTTATCTCCTTGTTTGTTTTTTAATTTGAACATTCTAAAAACAGATTAAGAACTTTTTCTAACATCATAGGATGTGTCCTCTGACATGCAGGTTTAAGCTACTCACTACAACAGTTAGGGTTATAGGACTTCTTGCCAACTAAAACACAATTACCCATTTCAATTTTCCCTTGGTATGTTCTTATCTATTTGCTTGATTTTTTTTGATTTTTTTTGATGGGAAAATTGTGAGTGTTATTGTAAAAAAAATTTTTAAAAGCAATATTTCCCCAGCAGTTTGTGAAGTTATTTTGTAATTATTTCTCCAATCCCTTGCTTATTGTGCTTTAAATTGTAGTTATCAAGCCAGTCCAGGCTGGACAGTGGATCAGAGATACTGGGCCAATCCGCTCTTCTACATCGCTCTGTCTTTCCTATTCAGGTGATTACCAAGACGCGTAGAACTGTTTGTACCACTAGGTGGCATTTTTGCAGTGCTATTACGATTTTCGAAACTCAATAGTTTGTTTGTGCTCTAGGAAAACTACCAAAACAGCATATTCAGCGAGGCATATGGTAAAAATGTGGCCAGCGCACCAAAGACTGATGTACCCATGATGCACCAGGAACCCTCCCTTTACTCACTGTTTGAAGGGACTCCTTGGTCACCTTCTCTTCCTGCCAGCTCAGGTACAGTATGTCCCCATGCTACTTATAAAATGCTTTCTTTATAGTTAACAATGCTGTTTCTGTAACCATAATAAACGTGTCATACAACTTGTTTTTCATAATTGGGCAAATGAAAGAAGGTTTGAGGTTGTCTTTGTATTGGTAGATCACTCGACCCCAGCAAGCCAGTCTCCTCACTCATCCAACCCGAGCAGTCTGCCATCCTCACCTCCTACTCACAGCCATGGTGCTCTGCCCTTTTCCAATTTTGGCCCTATTGGCACGCCTGACAGTCGTGACCGCAGAACAGTTGATCGCTGGAAGCCTGAAAAATCTGGTAACTCCTTAAATTTGGGCTGCCACATTACAAAGAATATCTATATTTGTATAAGAATATTTAAAATTATTTCTTTGTTCTTTAGGTGCAAGTGGCTTTGGGTTAGACTATTTGCCTGCTGGCTCATCTGCCCCAGAGCCAAATAGCTGGCACAAGAGTGCCCAAAGCAATAGCTGGGCAGCGCAGGACATGCCCATGGACGACTCATCCACTGTTTTAATTGACAGCTTCAAGGTATTTTATGTTAGATTTATTTAGCATAGTTATGGTATTTAGTTTTTTAGCATAGTATGGTATTTATTCTTGTTTCAAATGGCCCTGTTTCGCAGTTTAAATGAGCCTCTATTTGTCCTCAGTCTATCTGGTCTAGCTCAATGATGCAGCCGGGCCCGTCGGCGCTGGAACAGCTCCTCATGCAGCAGAAGCAGAAGCAACAGCGAGGACACGGCACTATGAACCCGCCACACTGAAGAGATACACAAAGCGGGTGCAAAGCACTTGTGTGAAAATGATATCGAAAACAAAGAGGAGGTGCAAAACCACAAGCTCCGATCGGAAATTAGTTTTCCGGCATTAATCTGCGTGTGGAGGCTGGAGACGGCGGCCGTCGTGAACCGACACGCTCCAAAGCAACCGCTCATCTGAGCGACAGGGGACAGGCAGCCCTCTCCCCTCTTTTTCTCTGCCTCTTCATCTTTGCCCTTCTGCACCTCTAGGGCAAGGTGGGCATAAAAAGCACCTAAAATACCGCACTGATCAGCATGTTGCTGCTGCAGAACCGGTCATATGGAGGGTGTCTTGGAGGGAACTCCTTCTCTGATATCAGCTCTGCTTCCTCTAAGGGACAATAAAAAAAGTAAAAACTCCTCTGGTTTCATTTGTGTTCTGGATCCTGAACCAGACCTTGTCAAAACCACCTCTATCAGGACTGATTCACAGCACATGGGAGAATGACTACATTTGTGTGTGTGTGCGTGCGTGCGTGTGTGTGTGTATGTAAGGGAGAGAAATCTGGGTTAATGGAGTGATAGAAGTGAAAGGGGTAAATAGAAGGATAAACATATTAACTTGAAAGAAAACTTTGTATCTAGGGTGGAAAAGATATATAGTAAGAATTAAGTGCTGTGTATATTACAGTGAGTGTAACGAATGTGTCTCAGTGGGTCTTGCCAGAGACATATCCAGACATCTATTGGAAGGGTTGTGTTTCGAGGGAGGGTATAGGGGTGGGTCTGTTAACATGCTATTCTAGAAATGGGACTGCTATGAACTGCACCATGATATAGCTTAAAACTGAATCAAATGGCAGTAGGGCTTAGACTATAGATATTGAGTGTAGTATCATTAGCTGCAATAGAGATTGCATTTAACAATACTGTATTTTGTGTCTTGTTATGTAGCAGTTTTAACTTTGAGACGATAGTGAATTAATATGTTCAGTTGTTTACTGCTTCTGGGGAGTGTTATATGCTGCTCCCCATCCCTTCTAGCTCTTCTTGTTTTTTCTGAGCAACACGTTAAATTGCTTGCAAAGCAGCTACAATTGTTTTTCCGCCTTCAAAGTTTTAAGCATTTTTTCCCCCTTTCCTCCCGGCTCTTGTTTTAATGCCTCATCAGTGTTGTAGTCATTTCTCTTGCTTTTTTTTTTTTCCTTAACAAAACCCCCTCAATCACCAACATTATGGTTGGCAGTGTCTCTAAGGTAAAGAAAAAGGTTCCAGCATCTAAGCTGCTGGTTCAGCATTGTGTGTGTGAGAAGCAGAAGATTTTCAGTAGGAACTGTTCTATCAATGAAGGAACAAACATTTCCAGAGTCAATAATCTAATGTAATGTAATCTGTTTAGAGGAATTAAGGTTAAGTGTTCCAGGTTGATCAATAAAAACCAGTCAGTTTTCCCAGCCATCAAAGTTCAAAACTGTACAAAAAATAGCAATTTTTGTATAATTAAAACGGGGTTAAATACAGACCTGAAAACTGGATGTCCTCTGATGTTAGATGGACAACCTCCAAAGGTTGCATCTCTATTCTAAAAATTCCTATTAGATTGGTTTGTTTCTCGAATCTGTCAAGCCAAATTGTTGCAGATTTTGTTCTTTTAACGAAAAATCACTTCCTGTTATAATCTGATGAGATTATGCACTGAAGTTAAGATGTGTTAATTTGGTGATACAAAGCCGAGGTTTGTGTTTTATTATAATGACTGGCTGTTTTTCAGGCTGGAAATCAGTGTTGAATAAGCTTCAGTGTCTAAATCCGTTCAGCATCTTTTCTTTTAATGGTTGCGGTGTACCAGCCTTTTGAGAAGGTCGTAAGAATGTCCATGTCATGTATGAAGAGAGAGCACATTATTTTCATGTAGAGACTTTTACTCGAGACAACTTTAAATATCTCTATTTGCTGTGTGGTTGTGCTTATTGTTGCATCTAAAATGTATTTAAAAAGATTAAAAGTGGCATAATAAAACAAGTCATACTTTAGTGAAATAATTATGTATCAAAAAGATTTATGAGCACAGTAAGTCTTCAGTCAGTCAAATTTCAGTCCCTTTTATTAACTTATTGTAGGTGTTGATTCAGCGGCAATTGAATTGTATTGCAGTTGGATCAGAAGGTTGTCTTCCTAAAGACAGTTGCCCTTCTGAACCCTGCATGGTTTTTAATGCCCTTTTCTCTCCTTGGATACCAACCATGGCTGCATTTACAGTGGCAATATTAACATTCCAGTACAAAAAATAACCAGCTTTTTTTTTTTTAACAGCCACTTAATTGAGAAAACTACCACAACACCCAGCCACATTTTGAGAATCTCTTTGAGAAGAGTCTGCATGAAAATATATTTTGTGTCTTTAGCAGTCAAGGAACTATCCCGAAATTCTTTTAGAGGATTTTGCAAGTGGTTAGATCAGGTGAAAAATGTCTCCTCCTGCAATGAGCTTGATTTATTGTTCCTTCCTCTTTTGACCGTTATGAAATGCTGAATTCAGCTATGCCTTTAATAAAGTAAAAAAAAGATGTTCTCTTCACTTTTTTTTTGTCATTTCTTTTCTATTTTTATGGATTTGTGTTCAGTGCGAAATTAGAAGCAAATAAAAACATTGCAAATTGATGAATAAAAATACGTAAAAATCATAAAATGTCTTCTCAATATAAGATCACTGGTGATTCCTGGTTTGATTAATCGATACAGAAATTCCATGTGTAACATTGTTATTACAGATGTTATCTAGAATTACTGGTACTGTTTAAAAAAGGTCTAACAAAGTACTGTACTAATAATTTTTATTTATTTAACGACTTATGTGCATTTGCTCTCAATAGCTACCATCATGTTCTGAATGACTGAATGGTTTGCACTCTTGCTTCACTTATGTGGCTTTATTCCAGGTTATCTCCCCATAGTCCAGACCTGTGATGGACTGGTGATCTGCCCAGGGTGTACCCTTCCTACCTGTCGTGCTTCAATGAGCTGGGGTTTGCCCTAGCAGACCCCCAAATTAGAGAATAAGCAGGTATAGATGATTTGAATGAAATTAAGCAAAGAAAAGAAGACCAACCCTGTCATTTACAGACACCTGTCCAATGCCAATTCTAGTTTATTAAAATAATGGGTTAAAAATATTTCCCATGTCATCATACTTATGTTTAAAAAGTGTATTCCCTGACACTTGTCAATTTATGACAAGATAATCTCTTATCAGGTTTCATAAGAAGAACATCATAGTAAAATGAAAACTGTACCAAATGTCATGAAACAGACGATGGTTGATTGTTAAACTCCATATGAGCAAAAATATATTTTTTTTACATTTTACATTACATTGAAATGAAAGTTACACATTTTACATGTTTTCTTTTATGTTAAAAATACAAATGAACCTATTTAAGTAGAATTGATTTGTCAGTCCTAGGTTATTATAATTCATATAGCCTGTCCCCTACTCAAATCACCTGTTTCCTGAGAAACCCAGAGTGGTTTACCACATAGACGGTTGCTTTATCTCATTGTCTACTCCTTTGAATAATTTTTGTTACTACACATTTCATTGTGTATATTCGTGGACCACCATATTGCAAGTCAACTGATAGCCTATACAAAAACACCTGATTTGCTGCTGATGACAAACATTGTATGAGGTAAGAAAAATGACAGGTCGGCCTAGTGGCGTAGTGGTTGCCGCACAACAAGTAGGAACTGGGTTTGATTCCCAGGTCGGGGATCTTTCTATGCGTACTCTGTATGTTCTCCCTGTGCTTGCGTGGGTTTCTTCCGGGTACTCCGGTTTCCTCCCATAGTCTAAAAACATGTAGATGAAACCTGTCACGATCTTGATCACGAAGGCCACTCAGTTGCTTGTGCAGTCTCTTGTAATTTCTAGATAAGACTACTGCAACTCGCTTCTGGCTGGTCTTCCTCTTAGCACAACTCGACCTCTACAGATGATCCAGAATGCAGCTGCTCGAGTTGTTTTCAACCGT
>JAOTRA010000034.1:11829827-11840511 GCA_026260255.1 Pseudolaguvia tuberculata
AGTCAGAAACTCCACTGCCATCTCTCCTAAACATCTCCACGCTTCTACTGGAATGTCATCTGGTCCAACCGCCTTTCAACTCTTCATACACTTAATAGCTGCTCTTACTTACTCACTCTCTGCCTTACTAATCCATTCAACTTCCTGCTTCACCATCTCCACATCATTCAACCTTCTCTCTCATTCTCCTCATTCATCAGCTGCTCAAAATACACTCTCCACCTTCTCAACAAACTCTACTCACTAGCCAAAACATCTCCATCTGCATCCTTTATTGCTCTAACTCGCAGTATATCCTTTCCATTCCTGTCTCTCTGCCTGGCCAACAGGTACAAATCCTTTTCTCCCTCCTTAGTGTCCAACTTCCCATACAGCTCCTCGTATGCCATTTCCTTAGCTTAAAGAGCTACCTCCCTCTTTAACTGCTACCTCACCTCCTCATACTCCTGCCTACTTTTCTCATCTCTCTGCTGATCCAAATTCTGTTTCGTCAACCTCTTTCTCCTTATACTTTCCTGCCCTTCCTCATTCCACCACCACGTTTCTGTCTTCCTTTCACTTTCCAGATGTCACACCAAGTACATTCCTAGCTGTCTCCCTTATCACTTCTGCAGTCGTTGCCCAATCCTTCAACAACTCTTCACTACCACTAAGACCCTGTTTGACCTGCTCACTGAATCTCACACTGACAACCATCCGATGTTGTTTAGCTACACTATCACCTGCAACCACCTTACAGTCCCTAATCTCTTTCAGGTTACCTGTCCTGCACAAAATATAGTCCACCTGTGTGCAACTTCTTCCACTCTTATATGTCACCCTATGCTCTTCCTTCTTAAAATACGTGTTAAACACTGCCATCTTCACATTCCTTTCTTTAAAGCCATACCTACCCATCACATCCTCATCAACTCTGTTCCCTTCACCAACATGACCATTGAAGTCTGCTCCTATCACCAATCTTTCATGCCTAGCTACACTCTACCACTTCAGCTAACTCACTCCTGAATCTTGCCTTTTCCTCCATCTCGCAACCTACTTGTGGAGCATAAGCAGTGATGATATTTATCATCACACCCTCAACTTCCAGCCTCACTGTCATCACCTTATCAGACACTCTCTTCACCTGGTCTCCTGAACATACAACACATCCAACTTTCTACGCTCCATCATGTTAGCTAACTCTCTCTCTTTACCAGTTATAGTACTGTTACGACCACACCAGTCTAGGTTGGTTAATAATAATAAACTACAAGAATGTGCAAGTTACAAATTTATTTCTAGAACTTAGAAAAGAAGCTTCAGTCTTCGGAGGGGGATCAAGGCCAATATAACAAACAAAAATTTAGACTAACTAAGAAGGAAACCCTGCTAAATTACCTATCAAAGAAATAACACTATGAAAGAAAATACGCGCGTCCTTCCCTATCTCCCTAACTGACCAAAACCAGGAGAAAAGTTAATCAAACAAAAAGGCAATCCCCAACCTACTCGCTTCAAAAACTAACAATAATACAAAAACTACCAACAACATCTATTTACAAACCGTGAAGGTGGATGTGACAAATATCATAGAAAGGAAATGAAAGCTATTTATTGGTGAAGGTGACATAAAACTAAGAATGTGACAACACTTAAACAAACACACCCTCAACTTCAAATAACCACCACCAAAGCTATTCACAACACAATATTTCACAGATTTTAAGGGAAAGAGACAACTGACAACTGACAACAACGAAGCTTAGCCACACACTCAACAGAAGCTCTCCATGACTCTGTGCTGCTTGTCCTTATTTACGGCTTCTCCAGACCACGCAATCACCTGCAACTGGTTCCAATTAAGCTCTGCTTAATGAGGACAGCGAGAGAGATAGAGCGAGAGAGAGACAAAGTAAAAGAGAGACTGCACACAATGTCAAAAACAAACATGCAGGCACAGTAACAGAACCGACATTTAAAGTACCCACCCTAACCTCCACTCTCCTACTCTTCCCCTTCGCCTGCCGTCTCTGTAGACGTCTTCCTCCTCTCCTTCTCCTCCTTTGGCCAACAATAGCCCAATTTCCACCGGTACCCTGTTGGCTAACAGTACATGTGGCGGTCATTGTTAAGCCGGGCCGCGATCCGGTATGATTTATATTTGTGATCCGCATATTTGATTTGGCGCAGTTTTACGCTGGATGCCCTTACTAACGTAACCCTTCCCATTTATCCGGGCTTGGAACCGGTACTAAGAATTCACTGGCTTGTGCAACCCTATTGGCTGGGTTCCAAGATGATGTAACAATTTATTAAAAAAATCTAATAATTTTACAAATGAAGATGATAGTACAGTTTATTATCAATTTGCATACAGTAACTCAATTTTCTCTTGTAGTTTTCTTTTAAAGTTTCATTCTTTTCTTTTATCTGCGTCTGTGGCTGCAAATACCAAAACCACAAAGAATGTTAGATAGATGTAAGAAAACCAGTTTATTTATAACATAAATAATGATTTATGTATTACATAAATACATTATTCTTTTAAATATTAGAAACAAATAGGAGTAAGAATATAGTAAGAAACAATTATTTCAATTATGTTAAATACTTTTTGGTTAATTCCCTGTCTGTCCATATATTAGTTTTGACAGGTATGTCTATTTCTTTATGTTATATTTTGTTATATTAAACGTTTTATTGTAACATCTTATGACAGAAACTCATATGCAGGAAAAATCAGCATTGAATTTGAATTAAATTTGATTCTGTAAATTTTATTGAATTGCAAAATGTTTTAGAGTTTAAATATTTTCTGTCATCTTATTTATATTTGAGAATAAAATTTCATAATTTATCAATCAGTTTATAATTCTCTAACAATCCTTTCAACATAAACAGTGTCAGACTTTTTGTACAGTGTTGTTGGATTTCCTGTCACTGTGGGCTGCAGAGCACAGTAGTATAGAGCAGAGTCTGATACAGCAGCAGCGGAGATGATCAGATCCACTTGTTTATCTTTTTTGTTAATTGTAGCAGACATTCTTGGTGGAACGTTAGGACTAGTTAGATCTCCGGTATCATAAATATAAAGAAGAAACACTGGTTGAGATTTCGGATATTGTCTGTAAAACTGCAGAGTGTTTCCTGTTGCGCTTGTTTCATATTTAAAGGACAAAATAACATCATCACCTTCAGCAACAACTTTATTAGTTAAAAGTGGCTTTATAGAATCTGCCCTAGAGTCACCTGTCAAAGAGATAAAAACATGATTAATTTGATCTTTAGATAATCAAGTTAATGTTAAAATATTATAATAATTTTAAATCACCTAATAAAACGAACAGGAGCAGACATACAAAAGTGAACATGTTAGTCGTTTATTCAGTGGTCTTTCTATACTCTATCTCTAACTCTCTTATCTTAAAGGCTGGTAAAGCTCCTCCCCAAAGCACGACATGTTATTCTAATAATAGAACAAAAAATTTTTTTATTTCAAACAAACTAAGAGGAAAGTAAACACTTATTATACATTATTATTTCTTAACCTCACTATTTCAGACTTCTTCTAACCTGCTTATTCCCTAATTTGGGGTCACACATGTCTGCTGGAAGGTTCTAGGGTGAAAGGCAAAAAACACCCCGGACATGTCACCAGTCCACCGTGCTGCCCTATTTTTCAATTTATGCAATAATAGTATTTACAGAAATTTTCACCCCTTTAGTAAAAATCAGCACATTTTTAGTTTTAATTTAACATGAAATTTTGCCACATTCTGCCCCCTTGTGGAATTAAAGGGAATCAATTTATTATTGTGATACAAACTTTTAGTTAATATAACACAAGCAGGGCTACAGTGCGATAAACTGTCCAAAAGTTTGAGCTGAAAATTTGCAGACAAGCGATATTTGAAATGGGTCATTCTTTATTTTATAAAACTCAGTGTTTATACAGTATTTATAAATACTGTCTGTTCGGATGTCTCACACTGTTTATTTTGTGCTTATTTTTTGAGTCCGGCTTTAAAGAGGCTTTAAAATATCTACAAGCAGATTCTACAAGCAGTGGTTAAGGTGTTGGACTAATCCCAGAAAGAAGGGGGTTCGAATCCCACCTCCTTCAAGCCAGCACTGTGGGCCCTTGAGCAAAGCCCTTTACCCACAATTGCTCAGTTGGAAAAAAGAGACCAAATTTAAGTCGCTCTGGATAGGAACGTCTGCCAAACTGTAACTGTAACCCCTTGCTATGATAAACGACTTGATTTTATTGATCTGCATGATCTGATTCTGTCTTATATTCTGTCATTTCTTTGACATAGTTATTTTAATCAAAGTATGCATTAATCTTTGTTTACTATTCATTTAATATTTAATATTTATTAATCAATAGCAAACTGTGTTCCATGGTACCTAATTCAAGACTAAGTTTTGGAAACAATGCTGACTATGATAAAATGTTAATTATAGCTTGAAAAATTAGTTTTCTATCAATCTCTCATTTGACTATAACATGAGAGACAGTATATGAATTATTCAAAATCATCAGAAGGACTGCTTTTAATACAACAGAACAGTGCAGGAGTTTTTGTACAGTGTAGTTGGATTTCCTGTCACTGTGGGCTGTAGAGCGCAGTAGTATAGAGCGGAGTCTGATACAGCAGCAGAGGAGATGAACAGATCCACTTGTTTAGTTTTATCATCAACTTTAGCAGACATTCTTGGGGGATTTTCAGAAATTAGAGTTCCGGTTCGAAAAATATTAAGAAGGAATTTAGGTTTGGAGTTCAGATATTGTTTGTACCAGTAAAGAGTGCCTGATGTAGCAGTTGTTTCATATCTGCAGGACAGAGTAACAATATCACCTTCATCCATAACTTTATAGGTGAAAAGTGGCTTTATAGTGTCTCCCATGGTACCACCTGTCATCAAAAATAAATCAATAAGTTTAAGTCAATAAGTTTAAACATTACACAGTAAACTGTAAAGACTGGTCTTTAATTTATTATTGTTTATATTCATAAATAATAACACAAATCTAGTATTACTTACCTAGTGAAAGCCACAGACACATGAATCTAACAGTACACATGTTGAATGTAAATAATAAGATCGTTCTCTTATACAACATTAAGATATTTTAGTGAAGCTCCGCCCCACAGCATATCACATAACCATATGAAGGACATTTAAACAGACTGAAAGCAGGGTGTAGAAACATTCGTGTGAGAACTAAGTGGGGGAGAAAACTATTTATTTGAAATAAAAGAAATACTCTGGGATGGTCTGGTGTACCCCCACCTCTCACCCTATGTGTACCGGTATAGGCCCCAGCAGACCCCCGTGAAGATTTTAATGTCACAGGAAACCCAGCAGCGTATCATGAGCTTGTATTAAGCCTCAGTAAGATGAGTGACTGCTCCATCTTGTGTTGACAAAAGAGAACACATTTAACATGCAAAGCAATAATCTATTTTGGAAATTAGTTAGAATAATTTTTTTAATCTTTTAAATTCCCTTTATATAAATGTAAGGAAATTTTAAATATAGCACCACATCATAAGATTGTAAATCAACATTATTTCGTGATTCTTTTTTTAATTTAAATTTTTTTGACTTTTTAACATTGAAAATAGCAAAAGACCAGAAGATAATAATACACACTTTCTCAAATTTCTTTATGATCACTGTTAGTGTCAGAGTTTTTGTACAATTTCCTGTCACTGTGGACTGCAGAATGCGGAATATACGGACTGAACCAGGACTAAATCAGTTTAAGTGAACCAGGACTAAACTAGGAGTAATCCTAGTGACGAGGATGAACAGGATTAGAAATGAGTTCATTAGAGGGACAGCGCATGTAGGATGTTTTGGAGACAAGGTGAGAGAGGCTAGGTCGAGATGGTTTGGACATGTGCAGAGGAGGGACATGCAGTATATTGGTAGAAGAATGCTTAGAATGGAGGTAGGAGGAAAAGAGGAAGACCAAGGAGGAGGTGGTCAGGGAAGATAAGCAGGTAGTTGGGGTGAAAGAGGCAGATGTAGAGGACATGGTAGTGTGGAGAAGAGTGATCCGCTGTGGGGACCCCTAATAGGAGCAGCCGAAAGGAGTGGAAGGAGAAAAAACAAAACTGATTTATTAATATGTGTATTGATTGTCTATGTTTTTAAAAAATGAACATTAAACTTGCAGAATCTGTTACGTCACATACAAACAAGTTGATAATTTATGTGGATAATCAACTTCACATAGGCTAAATAATTATTATTATAAAAGTTTATTAATGTGATACAAACTCTACGGATGTACAGTGTGATTTTTTTTAAAGTACAGTGTGATAGTGTCAGAGTTTTTGTACAGTGTAGTTGGATTTCCTGTCACTGTGGGCTGCAGAGCGCAGTAGTATAGAGCAGAGTCTGATACAGCAGCAGAGGAGATGAACAGATCCACTTGTTTAGTTTTAGAAACTTCAGCATTTAGACGCTCTGGCAGAGGATCAGTTTTATATCCACTTTCAGAGATGAACAAAAGAAACTCAGGCTTTGATTTTGGATATTGTCTGTACCAGTGCAGGTTGTCTGATGTTCTAGCTGTTTCATATTTGCAGGACAGAATAACATCATCACCTTCAACTACAACTTTATGAGTGAAAAGTGGCTTTATTGAATCTGCAATGGAGTCACCTGTCAAAAGGAAAAGAATTAAAGGAACAACAATAAAGTCAGTGTTATAGCAACATCACACAGGATAATTAATCACATATTAAATATTAGTAAAATAACAAGAAGAGACCCACAGTATTAACTCACCTAATAACAGGCTCAGGAGAAGAAATCTAAAAGTGATCATGTTCAGTAGTTGATTACTTCTTCAAAACTCTGTAATGTCGATCTGTTATCTTGAAGGATCTCATAGCTCCTCCCACACTCAAAAAAAATAGGACATTTCATTCTTAAAACCAGCTTGGGAACAATGAAGTGCTTATTATAAATTATTTTGCATGAAATAATATATGTACAGTATAATTATAAATTGAATTTACAGGTATTCATATTTATAACTTCATAAATTTATTAATAACATAAATAAGTATTCAAATGTCAATAAAGCAGTTATAAGAAAATAAAAAAATACATTTTGTCATTGCAGATAAAATATTTTTTTATATTTATTCATTCATTCATCTCCTATACCTGCTTATTCCATAAATTGACAACCTGGACAGGTTGCCAGTCCATCACAGGGCAATTTAGAATCACCAATCAATCAAACATACATACATACATGTTTTGGACATGATTGTGGAGTAAAGCCACGCAATCATGGATAGAGACAGAAAGACCACAACCCAGGAATCGAACCCGGGCCTTCTTGCTGTGATGCAGCAGTGCTCACCACTAAACTATTGGGCTGCCCCTCGCTTATTCACTCCAGCAATAAGAGAAATGTTGCTATTTTTAAAGCCCCTTTATGGGCTTACAGCTAATTACTCCTTCTAGAAATTCATTCATTCATCTTCTTAACCGCTTATTCCTGAATTCAGGGTCACGGTGGTCTGCAGCCTATCCCAGCACACAAAGGGTGAGAGACGGCGGAACAATCTGGACGGGTCGCCAGTCCATCTCAGGGTAACACAGACAAACAACCATTCACTCCTGTGGACAATTTAGAATCACCAATCGACCTAATGTACATGTTTTTGTATTTATAAAAGGAAATCCACGCAAGCGAGGGGAGAACATGCAAATGCCGCACAGAAATATCCCCAGCCCCGGATTCGAACCCTGGCCTTTCCTGTTGTTAGGTGACCGTGCTATCCACTGCGTCACCGCGCGCCGCCCTTCTTGAAATATTTTAGTTAAATCATTTCTACACTAATTGTGGGTTAAGGAACATTTGCTCAGATTTTTTTCAACAAACAGACTAATCACTCACTATTATTTACCATTGCTCTTAACATGTAACAAAATGTCAGTTGTAATTCACTCAGTGACAAAGAAACATCAGTATAATTGTGACCATGATGATCGCTGTTTTTGTAAGATTCTTAATTATGTAGTCCTTATTTTTCTTAGAAATAGATATAGTTATATATAATATATATAATATATATAGAGATATAGCAGATTTTTTTTCACCTCTAGTGAAGTAACTGATACTAGCATTTATTTCTACTTACTTTTGACTCAATTACTTTTCAAGAGACTGCCTGTCTCCATCTTGTTAAATACATGCACAGTTTACTTTTTAAAATATATATACATATATATATATATATATATATAAAACATTCATAACTACCGGTACTATACAGATAATCAGTTATACACTGGAAAAAACAGGACGGACTCCTGGTTCTCATTTTAAAATGGGAGTGAATCATGTATTTATATTTATTCATTAGTTGATCTGCTATAAAATTGTACAAAACTAGTGCAGGAGTTTTTGTACAGTGTAGTTGGATTTCCTGTCACTGTGGGCCGCAGAGCGCAGTAGTATAGAGCAGAGTCTGATATAGCAGTAGAGGAGATGATCAGATCCACTTGTTTATTCTTAACTTGAGCATCCAGACGCTGTGGCATAGGGTCAGTTTTTAATCCACTTGGTAAAATATAAAGAAGGAATTCAGGTTTAGCTTTTGGATATTGTCTGTACCAGTACATGGTGTTTGCTGAATCATATTTGCAGGACAATGTAACATCATCACCTTCATGTACAACATTATGAGTAAAAAGAGGCTCTATTGAATCTGCCATGGAGTCATCTGTCATAGAGAAGAATGTATTTGATTGTAAACTTAACACAGGGTAATTAGTCACTCATTAAATATTTCTAAAACAATAAAACAAACATATAGTGTTAACTCACCTAATATAAGGCACAGGAAAAGAAATGTTAAAGTGAACATGTTCAGTAGGTGATTCTATTTCTGCACTCTGTAATGTTCTCTTGAAATATCTTATAGCTCCTCCTACAGAGCAACATGACATTCGCACAACACGAAAAAACTGGGTCTCCTGTCTGAATAGGTTCTTCAGTATAACTAAATGGTACTGAGGATTTTGTACAGTGTTGTTGGATTTCCTGTCACTGTGGGCTGCAGAGCGCAGTAGTATAGAGCAGAGTCTGATACAGCAGCAGAGGAGATGATCAGATCCACTTGTTTATCATTTTTGTTAATTTTAGCAGACATTCTTGCGGGAACGTTAGGACTTACAACTCCACTATCAAAAATATAAAGAAGGACCTCAGGTTTATATTTTGAATATTGTCTGTACCAGTACAGAGTGCTGGATGTTGTACTTGTTAGTTTGTATCTGCAGGACAGAATAACATCACCTCCTTCATCCGCAACTTTATGGGTGATGAGGGGTTCTACTGAATCTGCCATGGAGTCACCTGTCATAGAGAATAAATATTTTAATCTTTTCATAAATAGGCCTGTGTTGTATAGACTTAACATAATTTACTCAACTTCACACTGGCTAATTAATTATTAAATCAAATATTTCTGCAAACAATAACAACTGACTAATGTTAACTCACCTGACAAAAAGCTCAGGAGCAATAATATAACAAGCATAGTAGTCGATTATTTTTTCGGTGCTCTGTTATTTTACTTTGCTATCATATTGGTTGTTGAAGCTCCTCCCAGAGCATCACATGACATACTCATATCAACCACAAAAACATTATAAACAATCTAAATATCAAATATATAATATTGATATAAATTAGTATAAGCAATTACATACTGTACATACATACATACATACATACATACATACATACATACATACATACATACATACATACATACATACAGGGTGGTGCAGTGGTGTGGTGGTTGCCTGCTTGCGTAGTGGTCCATGTGCTTGTGTGGGTTTCCTCTGGGTACTCTGGTTTCCTCCCACAGTCCAAAAACATGCAGATTAGATCGATTAGTGATACTAAATTGTCCATAGAAGTGAATGTGTGTGTGAATGGTTGTCTATGTGTCGCCCTGCGACGGACAGGTGACCCGTCCAGGGTGTACCCCCGCCTCTTGCCCTATGTGAGCTGGGATTGAATAGGTCCCAGCAGACCCCCGTGATCTTGAATTAGGGAATAAGCGAGTAATAAGATGAATGAATGCATACATACACACATAAATGAGTAACTGATAAAATATCCAAGTCCTTTCAGTGAAATATACTAATTTGACCAAACACAAAAATACAAAGTGCAATTTAACTGCAACTGAGATCACGGCTATATTCTGCCTCCTTGTGTAATAACAGCGAATTACTTCTTCATTCATTTATTTAGTTAAATTGTTTCCAAAAATTCTAAATGTGTTTTTACAGATGTTGTCATTCATTCATTCATTCATTCATTCATTCATTCATTCATTCATTCATCTTCTTACCCTTCTTACCCGCTTATTCCCGAATTCGGGGCCACAGGGGTCTGCTGCACCTATCCCAGCACACATAGGGCGAGAGGCAGGGGTCCATCTCAGAGATACTGTCATATGATTTATTATTCTTATTATAAAGCTTGTGTGGGCAGCGCGGTGGCGTAATGTCCCGGGTTCGAAACCCGGACCGTGATCTTTCTGTGAGAAGTTTGAATGTTCACCCCGCGCTTGCGTGGGTTTCCTCGGGGTGCTCCGGTTTCCTCCCACAGTCCAAAAACATGCAGATTAGGTGGATTGGTGATTGT
>JAOTRA010000034.1:11847854-11862055 GCA_026260255.1 Pseudolaguvia tuberculata
AGCTGGAGGAAAGACAGGAGGCGGAGCTGGAGGAAAGACAGGAGGCGGAGCTGGAGGAAAGACAGGAGGCGGAGCTGTTGATGTTGATGTTGCGATTTTCATTGGGTGTGACGAGGATGGACAGGATTAGAAATTAGTTTATTAGAAGGACTGTGCATGTAGTATGTTTTGGAGACAAGGTGAGGGAGACTAGATGGTTTGGACATGTGCAGAGGAGGGACATGCAGTATATTGGTAGAAGAACGCTGAGGATGGAGGTGCCAGGCAGGTTGCCTCACAGCAAGAAGGTCCTGGGTTCGATTCCCGGGTTGGGGATCTTCCTGTGCAGAATTTGCATGTTCTACCCATGCTTACATGGGTTTTCACCGGGTACTCTGGTTTCCTCCCAGAGTCCAAAAACATGTACATAAGGCAGATTGGTGATTCTAAATTGGCCATAAAAACCCAGCGATTAGGGTGGCACAAGCCAGTGCAGCCTTATTGTCGGTCCCAAACCCGGATAATTGGGAGGGAAAGTAAGGAAGGACATCCAGCTTAAAACCCAGCCAAGTCGAATGTGCGTATCACCGCTGTGGCAATCCCTAACGGGAGCAACCGAAGGACAAAAAAAATTTCATATTTTACTCGGTTGCATTAAAACATCACGTATCATTCTAATAAATTATTTATATATACATGTGTATATGGAACTTTTTTTAGGTTTGAATCTTCCATTAAAAAAAAATCTAATATTGTGAAAGAGCAATTTTTTGTCCCTTATACCAGAAAGTGAAACCAGTATATTCTATAGCTTCATTAGTGTGAAATATTTCAGCCCTTTATTTATTGAAATGTTTGATTCTTAACAAAATGACTTTGAACAAAACCCACACAATTTTGTGTTTCTGAAAACTTTAATATTATAAAAAAATAAAATTAAAAAAAACCTCAATATTGATAAGTCATGGTAAGCAAAGCACCCTCATAACCAAATTACCTTAAAGCGCTTTCAAAAGAGCCTCAGTCTGGGTCAGTGGGCTACACAATCATAGGGAGGACTGCCAACTTGACTGATGTCCAGAAGACTGTCATTTCATTTGGAAAACCAGGTTTCAGAGTCAGAAGCTGATACACCAAGGTAAACGCACCCTGTCCAACGGTTGAGAGACCTGAAGAAGCATCACATTTTTAATGTTAAATTATTGGCTTATGTGATTTGACCCTTTCATTAAAGTTAAAAATAAAAACCGTCTGACACCAGTATTCAGGTTGTGCTATAATGTTTAATGTTTTTGTTGAAGCTGTTATAATCGTCATTACTGTTATTTAGTAAAACGAATGATTTATTTTTTTTTTTTTTAATTTCCCAGGCTGAGCCAAAAAGAATCACACTGTTGCTGCAGCAACCTTCTCAATGTGGGACGAACCAGGCTGGTGCACTGACAGTTGGTAGCAATCCATCAGCAGGTGCTGGTCAACAAGGTCAGCAACCCAGGCTTATATTGGGCTCCCTGCCGGGAAAACTAATTCTCCAAGGTGGCCAGTTGACGTCTTTTACTCAGGCTAGAGCAGGCCAAACAGGAGCACAACCAAAAATGCTCACTATACAGCTTCAAGTACAGCAGCCGCCCAACCAACAGGGACCTAAGGTGAATCAAGACCTTTTTCCCATTATTTTCTCAACCTTAAAGCTCTTACATCATCTTGTTGGACATACATAATGAGTATTTTAACAGGATTTTGTTGTTCTTTCTTGGAAGCCTTGACAGATGTGTCTTACTGTAGGAACTCAGTTGGCATAAGTCAGGACACTTCCAAACTGGACGTTTTTATCAGTTTGTGACCTGTTCAGTAACCCAATAAAAGATCTGTGATCTATAGTAGATCCTACAGAACTTTATAAAGCCTTCAATGTCTTGATAAATAAAAACAATGAAAGTCAAACGTTTGATAGAAATTCACGCAAATGGAAATCACAGAAACAGTGCAGACTGGAAAAGCAGCAAGTCCTGAGGGATTGGTATTAATAGATACTTCTAAAACTTTTCTCCAAATTTATTGTGCCCTTGTTGTAAGAGAATTTCAGGAAAGGTCTTCTCCCTATATCCATGAGGAGTGTCCAAACAACCATACCAAAACCAGGAAACCTAAACGCTAAATGTGAAAACGTGCAGTTAGCGCTTTATATTATGATACTTGGCAAAGATTGGAAGGCTTTGTGTTGTAGAAGAAGACCAAAAGAAATGTATTCAAGGTAGACAGGGCTTCTCAATATTTTACGGGAGCCAGAGTGGAGCCAGAGACGCAACATTACTCCCCTTAAATGCAGAGAAGACCTTTGACCTCATTAAGCGGAACTACTTATTCGATTCTTTTCTACTGCAAATCTTTTTTCTCTATCCAATATTGCGGTCTCTAAACCTTTTAATAACTCTAGGAGCTGCCTATAAGGAACTGATTTATCCCCTTTATTATAGATCATTGCAATAGAGCTGTGCCAAAAGGGGGAGAATGCATAAAGTAGCTATTTGCAGACCTATTTTTGTTTCTGAAAAATCAGAGCACACCAGTCTCCTGGATCTCATTGAATCATGAAAAATATGTAGATATAAAATAAATCACTCCAAATCATCTGTAATATTAAAGAGGAATAATAACCAAGATCATTGTACATACAGTCCAGCCTGAAATTATTCAAACCCCTGGAAAATTCTGACTTGGTTACTTTTATTCAACCAAAAAAGTTTTTTGAACGGAAATTACACCGATTCTTCCTTCTCTTCTCAGTAATCAATAAGAACGGCCTTTATTGGCTATTGCAGCAATGAAACACTTACTATAATTAAAAAGCTGTCTTAACTCGGATCTCTGCTGGTAGTTTTTAGCGATTAGCTCCAACTCTTTACGTTATACAGACACTCCCTGTTCAGCTCACCTGTAATGACATTGACTGTGGCTTGAAGTTATTTTAAAGGTGTCTTATGGAATTTGTGACTGGTTAGAGATGGATACTTAATCATGATCATTGGTTTATTCAGTTTCAGCTAGTTTCTACCACTGCAAATGCAAGCAGCGGTCATCAAGTATTGCAGGTTTCTCAAGGCCAGGGAGGACAGAGACTGGCAGTTCCCGTGAAACTATTGCTACAACAACAGGTAGGACAGACACATTATTTTGGTAATTAATAGATAAAAAAATTTTGGACCAAAAACAAATCTTATTATACGTGTTATTTTAAGAAGGTTTTGCAGTTTATTATTCAGTGATTTATTAAAACATTTCTCTGTTGTTTCTGACCATCAAAAATCTGGCAACATATTTTTTTTTCTTTATTTAAAGAGAATTAAATAAAAAAAATATTACAGGCAACGTGGTGGCGTAGGTGTTAGCACGGACGCCTCACAACAAGAAGGTCCCAGGTTTCATTCACGGGCCGAGGATCTTTTTGTTCGGAAATTGCATGTTCTCCCTGTGCTATACTCCGGTTTCCTCCAAAAACATGTACATTAGGTTGATTGGTAATTCTAAATTGCCCATAGGAGTGAATCTGCGTGCCCTTCAATGGATTGGCGACCTGTCCAGGGTGTACCTCTGCCTCTTTCCCAATGTGCGCTGGGATAGACTCCAGCATATCCCATGACCCTGAATTAGGGAATAAGCGGGTAAGAAGATGAATGAATGAAATAATGATAGTCTGTAACTAACATCCATACCACAGGCAAGAGTAAGAGTAATTAAGAGTAAGTTCACACTTGTGTTTAGTTACCTTCAAACCCGTGTGAACGCAGCCATCCAAACCCTCAGGTACACCAAATAAGTGGACTGAGATCATGTTTTTATCTCTCAAAGTTCTCTTGTACAGTTTGATTGATTACATGAAATATAGAGAAAATGTAATGGTGACAAGTCCAGTGTCTGTCAGCATCACATTAGGTTGTGCTGGGCATCCGTACATCCAAACTAATTCCTGAAATTCTTTGAAATTGAGATTCTGTGCCACTCCAAGTAAAAAGGATGTCATTAATGTACCACAAAAAGATCAATGGAACTACAACTGTAAACACATCCCGAGTGATCTGTACCTTCATAGCTTGCTGATTAAGACCTCCACACAAGTTTTCAGTGTAGATCAGTGGTGGGCAATCTCGGTTCTGGAGGGCCGGTATCCTGCAGAGTTTAGCTCCAACTTGACTCGGCAAGTTTAACTACACTTAGCCAGAGCCTGATTAGTTGGTTCAGGTGTGTTTTAATTAGGGTTGGAGATGAACTCTGCAGGACACCGGCCCTCCAGGACCGAGATTGCCCACCCCTGGTTTAGATGAATGTGATTGTGAGATAATGGTGTCATTAATGTTGCCAACTTATCTTCCAGCTTAAGCTAAAGCTTCTTCTGCCTTGAATTTGTAGGAAAATGGTTAATTAAAATCCTGCAATAGTTAATTTCAGGCAAAAAATTTATTCATGCAATTGAATAGACAAGATCATTAAAATTGGTATTTTTCCTTTTCCCCCCAATGATTATCATTTCCCAAGATGAGCTCTTCTTCTACTGCTGGGGATGCTGTTTCGGTGGTGAAGGTCATTAATACCACAGCTGGATCTTCTGCAAGCCCCACAAATACTTTGCAGGGGTTGCGAATCGTCAAAGCCACTGAGCCCTTGCGTAAAGTGGAAACTCTCTGTAAGCAGGAGAAAGCCAATCGAATAGTCGCCGAGGCCATTGCTCGGGCTAAGGCCCGTGGTGAGCGTAACATTCCACGGGTCCTCAGTCAGGATGAATTTCCTACCAAACAGACATCCACTGATCTGGATTGTGTTGCAAGTCCTACTGGAGCCAAGAAAAAAAATGCAACAGGGAACAAAAAGAAGAGCTCTGAAGTGGATGGGAGCAGTTTAAAAGCTGGAGAGAAAAAGACAAAGGTGAAAAGTAGTGGGTCTACATTGGCAGGCGGAGCTGGAAGCTGCAAGAGTAAAGGAAAAATAAAGCCCAAGTAAGTACTGTTAAACCATCGGCTACAGAACTACAGATTTTAATCAGGGTTATCAGTATCAGAACTTTATTTTCCTCATTATTTGATTTTATCCATTACCAGATATCAGATATGGCTTACCAATAGATGAGGTTATTGTTTATAATATCTTAAAAATGCAGTTGAATAAGGACGTGGCCTAAAGTTTAACATTAAATACATCATTTTTGAATATGTGCTGGAAGCCTAACGTAGCTCGTCCTCACTGATATATTTCCACTCCTACTTTGCATGACAGATTGAGAAATATAATGTATCTAGCGGCGGCTCAATGGAGCAGTGATTAGCACAGTTGCCTCACAATAAAAAAAGTTTGATTCCCAGGCCGAGGAGTTTGCATGTTCTCCCCGCTCTTGCTTGGGTTTCCGTCGGGTACTCCGGTTTCCTCCCACAGTTCAAAAACATGTACCATAGGCTGATTAGTGATTCTAAAATTGTCCATAGGAGTGAATGTGTCTGTGAGTGGTTTTTCGTCCATGTGTGGCCATGCGATGGACTGACGACCTGTCAACGGTGTACCCCTGCCTCTTGCCTTATGTAAATTGGGATAGGATCTAGCAAACACATGTGACCCCGAATGAGGGAATAAGCAGGTAAGAACATGAATGAAATGAATGAATGAATAATGTATCTAAAAATAATACCTGCTAAATCTGTCTGTGGCGGTGCGGTGGCATAGGGGTTAGCACAGCCGCCTCACAATAAGAAGGTCCCGGGTTCGATTCCCAGGCCAGGGTTCTTTCTATGCGGAGTTTTGATGTTCTTACTGCTTTTACGTGGGTTTTCTTTTGTTTCTCCGGTTTCCTCACACAGTCCGAAAACATGCAGATTAGGTGGATTGGTGATTGTAAATTGTCTATAGGAGTAAATGTGTGTGACTGGTTTTGTCTGTGTTGCCCTGAGATGGACTGGTGACCTGTCCAGGGTGTACCCCCACCTATGTGCACTGGGATAGGTGCCAGAAGACCCCCATGATCCCAAATTAGGGAATAAGCGTGTAAGAAAATGAATGAATGAATAAATGAATGAATTGATCTCTCTTTGAGAGCATCTGTCTGTAAATTAGCTGATCCTCTGGATGAATGTAATTTAACAATACAATGACCCAAAACACCAGAGCAAGTCTACAGCATGGCTTCAGAAAAACCATCTCCAGCTTTTGGAAGTATCACACACTTGAGATGTTAAAATAATAACTGAGCTGAAGCTAATCTGCCAAGAAAATTTCGTGGGTGAGGTGCAGGAACGGGCTGGTGGAGGTTATTAGTTCAACAATTATTCCATCCTGATTTAGTATGTTTGCCCACTGACCAAGAACTGATCAGTCTATGATGTATATAGTTTATTTCAACAGTGAGAAAATAACATCATCCAACACATTTCATAAAAGTAATTTAATTTGTTTGCATGTTAATAAGATCCCCTTCAAATCAGCAGGGTTTTTTGTTCTCAGGTATCTGCCTCAAGAGTAAAGTACAGAGGCACGTTTTTTTTTACTGGCCTTCAAATAAGCAAAGGCAGGACAGTCTTTCTCAGAAGGCAAATTATTGAAAGAATGCAGGTCTCTTCTGTTCGGAGAGCAAGGACAAGTTTAAAAGTATCAGTTTATCCCGCAGAACTGTGACTCGCCGTGTGGGACTGGTGGATCAAGATAAAAGCCCGCAAATTAAACAAAAAGGCGGAGTCCTTTTAGTCCTTTAAGTTTTCTTCACTAACACTGGATGAAAGTAAGGACATAAGACACACTGCTTTAATGCACTTGTAAAAAAAAAACCTGACCGGCAATCTATCTACTGTTATTAAATTAATACATTTGGAAAACAATAAACTTCTCATGTAATTTCATTTACAAACCCGATTCCAAAAACTTTGGGACACTGTACAAATTGTGAATAAAATCAGAATGCAACATAGATTCTAATTTCAATATTTTATTCAGAATACAACATAGAAACATATCCATTGTTTAAACTGAGAAAATTGATCATTTTTAGGGGAAAATCTACACATCTCAAAAAGGTTGGGACAAGGCTATGTTTACCCTTGTGTTGAATTCCATCTTCTTTTTATAAGTCTGCAAACATCTGGGGACTGAGGAGACAAGTTGCTCAAGTTTAGGAATAAGAATGTTGTCTCGTTCTTGTCTAATACAGGCGTCTAGTTGTTCAACTGTCTTAGGTCTTCTTTGTCGCAACTTGGGTGAAACATCTGGACTGCAGGCTAGCCATTTCAGTACCCAGATCCTTCTCCTACGCAGCCATGATGTTGTAATTGATGCAGTATGTGGTCTGGCATTGTCATGTTGAAAAATGCAAGGTCTTCCCTAAGAGAGACGACGTCTGTATGAGAGCACATGTTATTCTAGAACGTTCACCTATATACCTTTCAGCATTGATTGAACCTTCCTAGCTGCCCATACTTGACGTACTCAAGCAACCCCCTATCAGAGATGCAGTTTTCGGAACTAATCGCTGATAACAACTTGGGTTGTCCTTGTCTCAGTTTTCCAAAAAAATTTAGATTCGTCTGACCACAGAACAGTATGCCACAGTCCATTTTAAATGAGCCAAAGAAAACACCTGCGCTTCTGGATCATGTTTAGATATGGCTGCTTTTTTGACCGGTAGAGTTTTAGCCGGCAACGTCAAATGGCACTGTAGATTGTGTTCACCAGCAATGTTTGCTAGACGTATTCCTGAGCCCATGTTGTGATTTCCATTACAGTAGCATTTCTGTATGTGATGCATACAGAGGGCCTAAAGATCACTGGCATCCAGTATGGTCTTCATGCTTTGAATAGAAATTTTTAGATTCTTTTAATCTTTGGATGATATTATGCACTGTAGATGATTATAACTTCAAACAACTTTCTAATATTGCACCAATATTTTTCATCGTAGCATTGGGAATATTGCTGATCCTTTGCCCATCCTGATTTGAGAGGCTCTTTTTATACCAAATAAGTTTGTCCTCCAGCTGATTCTTATATGTACATTTAACTTTTCTGGCCTTTTATTGCTACCTGTCCCAACTTTTTAGGAATGTGTCGCTCTCATGAAACCCAAAATGAGCCAATCTTCCTTCAGCTAAGACATTTAAAATATATCATGAATGTATATTTCAGCATATAGACAATGACTAAAAATACACAATCAAGTGACCCAAGAAGGAGCGCCTAAAGCTCCTGGAGTGGCCTGGAATTGAATTGGAGAGGATTTGCTAAGAGGAGTGGATCCCTCTTGGGTTGTGTGCAAAACTACGAAAAATGTCAGACCTCTGTGGATACCAAGAAGGTTTAAACACAAACTACCAAGGTGTCAAATACTTATTTCAGTCATTAAAATGCTTTTTTCTCTCACTGTTGCAATAAATCTACAAGTGAAATTATAAACTCTTTATTTCTTGGTCAGTGGACAAACGTGCAAAATCGAATATTTCTTCCCTCCCTTTACATTTTGATTAGATTAAATTTGTCAAATTTATACAAAAAATCTGGCTGTTTTATTTAGCATTTAGTTAATCGTGTATCATCTATTTTCCATTTTTATGTTCTGTGTTCGAGATGTTTTATTTAAACTTGTGCGGCTCATTGGTTAAGGTGCTGAGTTGTTAATCGGTAGACCAGAAAGACTTGGGTTCAAGCCCCACCACTGCCAAGGAAGACCTGGGCTCAAGTCTGCCACTGTTGGGTCCTTGAGGAAGACCCTTCCTGCTCCAGGGGTGATGTACAATAGCTGACCCTACGCTCGGACCCCCAACTTACTAAAGATGGATTATGCGAAGAAAATATATGTTGTACTGTGTTTAATCCTGTATGTGACAATTTTTATTTTCCTTTCCCTTAATATTTACTTTAATGAACTCGTCGTCTTTCTAAGATCTACTTCAATGTGATTTGAAATGTTTCCTTGTCGGTATGTAGATATAATATTAGCACACGTTTAGCTTTTTTCTATTTAGAATTGCTAGTGGGAATAACTTTCCTAATGTGTTTTTGTTTTTTTGTTCCCCCCCCCCCCATTTGTATGGCTAGACATTGTAATTTAAAAAAATTTTTTGAACTTTTCTGTTTTTCTCTTTCACCAGTACCATCACTTTAGTGGGTGGTAAAAAAAGAAAAAGAAATGCCTCTTCAGATCATTCAGATGGAGAACTGAACCCTGGTGCCTCACCCATGACACAGGATGAAAATCTGTCTCAGGTACTTTTGGTTGTGAACATGAGCGGTTGTCATGAGCAGGACATTATTGTGTTATACTCTGTTTATTAGAGGACAGTAAAAATGTTAAAGGCTGTAAAAGTTCATCATTTCAAACATAGAATACGAGGGGTGATTTCGTCTATGCAACAAATCCAGTCTGGAAGTTCCTACGCTAAATATTCCACAGAAATAAATATTCCATAAGAACGTGAACCTGTTTGGGAATTACAACAATTTCGGCCACAGGAGATCAGCGGATACTGAGGCGCATAGTGCGACGAGTTTATCAACTTTCTAAAGAGTAAATTGCTATAGACCATAAAGCTTCATGTGGCCTTCAGATTAGCTCAAGACCAGTGCACAGACAGCATAATGGAATGGGCTGAGCAGCTGCATCCAAGCCATCAATCACTAACTGCAGTGCAAAGCATTGGATGCATTCGAGACTCTGTAGTGACTAATCAGGATTCTCCATCTGGCAATCTGATGGATGAGTCTGGGTTTGGTGGTTGTCAGACGAACTGTACTTGTACTGCATTGTGCCAAGTTTGGTGGAGGAGGGATTTTAGTGTTGATCTATCTATCTATCTATTGGTTTTCTGGGCTTTTTTACTGTAATATAACAGTTCAGCACAGTGAAGGAAATGGGTATTACAGTAACATTGTGATGTCAGGGGGCGCTATGGCCCCTTTCTATAGAAGTTTAACACAGTCTCTAGTATTTTGTAGGATTTCGCTTGTAAAAGAATTTTGTATTTGAACTTTGCTTACATAATCTTGGCACTTGGCACCGATTAAATTGTAGCGCTGTTCTAGGATTATTGGAAGAACATGGCTAACATGAGACATGACATGTTGATACATGTGTTTAATGTATTATTTCCTAATTATTTTCAATGACAGATGAGACGTTCTAATCGGCAAGTGAAAAGGAAAAAGTACACAGAGGATTTGGATATTAAAATCACAGATGATGAAGATGACCCAGGTGAAGAAGTGGATGTGATAACTCCAGCTGCCATATTGCCTACAGGACCTTCTCAGTATTTAGGAACCGCGTTCCAAGAGCTTGATAGCGATGCCCTTCCCAGCATGCAGTTTTTTGTGGTAACATTTTATTAATATTTTTGCCTATCACCGTTTATTTTTTTTTGCATTGCTAGAAATGCAACTTATTAATATGAAATTTGACATGCAGATTGTCTAGCTGTTAGTTATAAAGTAATTAAATGAATCTCCTTTTTTTTCATGACTTTAGGAAAACCCAAGTGAAGAAGACGCTGCAATTGTCGATAAAGTTTTGTCTATGCGCCTGGTCAAAAAGGAGGTGAGTGAATATCCTGCACACATTTCCAGCTTCCATTAAAAAGCCAATGACATGGGGGTCTTTTTCGGCTCTAGGTGTCTCTTGGTCAGTATGCCACTGTGGAGGAATTTTTTGTCAAATATAAAAACTAGTAAGTCCCAGCTTGTAATTTTACAGAAGAAAACATTGCATGTATTTGTCTATGATTTAATTTATATGCTATATAACCTTTAGCTCGTACATGCACTGTGAATGGGCCACGCTGGAACAACTTGAACGGGACAAGAGGATCCACCAGAAACTCAAGAGATTTAAGGCTAAACAGTCACAAATGAGAACATTCTTGCAGGAGGTTAGTCATTATTTATAAAAACGAACATTTAAATTTTTAGGACCATTTCTTTAGACAAAAGTATTACATTCATATTTTTTATATACATTTTAAATTATATATACATACATACACACACACCGTGGGTGCGGAACGTATTCAGCCATCTTCTAAAATCATAAAAGTTTTTTTCCTCATTAATGTACACACAGGTCCTTATTTTGACAGAAAAACACAGAATTGTTGACATTTTTGAATTATTCAAAAAGAAAAACTCATGAAATATCACATGCTCCTAACTATTCAGACCCTTACACTAATATATTTAACTCAGATGACTTCCATTTCTTCTGATCATCCTTGAGATGGTTCTACACCTTTATTTGAGTCCAGCTGTGTTTGATTATACTGAATGGACTTGAAAGCCACACACCTGTCAAATGAACTGGCTGAAGAGCTCAAAAACGGAACTGGGGCAAGGCACGGATCTGACCATGGTTACAATACAATTTCTGCTGCACTTAAGGTTCCCAAGAAAACGATGGTCTCCATAATCCTTAAATGGAAGACATTTGGGACGACCAAAACCGTCCCTAGTGCTGTCTATCTGGCCAAACTACGCTATCGAGGGAGAACAGCCTCGATGAGAGGTAAGGAAGAACCCAAAGATCACTGACTAAGCTCCAGAGATGCGGTTAGGATCTGGGAGAAAGCTGTAGAAAGTCAACAATCACTGCAGCCCTCCACCAGTCAGGGCTTTATGGTGGAGTGGCCTGACAGAAGCCTCTTCTCAACTCACACAAAATAGTTTGCTAAGATGGTGAGAAATAAGATTTTTTTTGTCTGAGTGCAAGATAGAACATTTTGGCCTTAATTCTAAATGGTATGTGTGGAGAAAACCAGGCACTGCTCACTTGTCCAATACAGTCCCATCAGTGAAGCACAGTGGTAGCAGCATCATGCTTTGGGGGTGTTTTTCAGGACGACTGGAAAGAGGAATGCGGCCAAAATCAGGGATATCCTGTCCTGAAAACCTTCTCCACAGTGCTCAGGACTTCTGACTGAGCCGAAGGTTTATGTTCCAACAAGATGATGACCCTAAGCACACAGCTAAAATAATGGAGTGGCTTCACAACAACTCCGTGACTGTTCCTGATTGGCCCATACTGTTCCAGAGCCCATACTAAAACCCAATTGAGCATCTCTGCAGAGACTGGAGAGGATCTGCTATGAAGAATGGCAGAGAATTCCTTGTTGCATCTTTCCTAAAAAGACTCCTGGCTGTATTCAGTCTAGTCAATCAAAATGATCTTCTACTAAATAGTCTGAATACTTAAGACCCTATGATCTTTCAGTTTTTCTTTTTTAATAAATCAGCAACAATTCTGTGCTTTTCTGTCAATATAGGGACCTGTGTGTACATTAATGAGGAAAGAAATTAACTTAAACTTTAGCAAATGAACAGCAATATAACACAAAAAAGGGAAAAAGTTTAGGGGGGGGGGTCTAAATACTTTTATTGTTACTTTAATGATAAACAGGGAGAAATAAAATAAATGTTCAGCCAGTCTTTCTCTGCTGTCTGTCCATTATCCGGATCAGTGACGTACATCTGTTCCATTGACTTATATTAATTTATTTCTAACGTGTGTGTTTAATTCTTTATTGTTATTTCAGGATGAAGAGCCCTTCAATTCAGACTATATAGAAGTGGACCGCATCTTGGATGAATCTCATAGTGTGGACAAAGAAAATGGCGAGGTAATAACTTTCTGGTCTAGAAAAGATCTCTGGTTTTTTTTTCAGAATTAGTTTTAAATTGTCTTTTATTGTTCTGCAATAGTTGTTGGTGTACTACCTGGTGAAGTGGTGCTCTTTGCCCTATGAGGATTCCACATGGGAGCTAGTAGAAGACATAGATGAAGGAAAGGTGGAGGAGTTTAAACGTATCCAGAGTCGCCAACCCAGAATCAAGAGACCTGTAAGTGGTTGTGTAAATTTGTAAATGTGGATATTGATCAAATATTGAGTAGATACCAATGACTCTGGATAATTCTTTAGGCATCATAAAGATATTTGAACTAAGGAGCATAGTTCATTCAATATGGTAGCCTATCAATGTCTGTTTGACACTGCTTCAGGTTAAGGAATTACAATTTATCCTGAAAAGTGTGTTAAAATATTTTATTGTAAAACTATTGTTCTGTTAGTCTCGCCCAGCTGCAAGTTCATGGAAGAAACTGGAACAGTCACGAGAGTACCGCAATGGAAACACCCTTAGAGAGTACCAGCTAGAGGGAGTCAACTGGCTTCTTTTCAACTGGTACAACAGGTACTGAACCTGTAGCAGATTATTATTCATTCATTCATCTTCTAACGCTTATTCCCTAATTTGGAGTCACTGCATTCTACTGGAGCCTATCCCAGTGTACATCACACGAAACCCAGGGGTACACACTGGACAGGTCGCCAGTCCATCGCAGGGCCACACAAAGTCAAACAATCACGCACACTCGCAATCACTCCTATGGGCAATTTAGAATCACCAATTCTAAATTGTAGGAGGAAACCAGAGTACCCGGAGAAAACACACTTGGGTGGGGGAGCATGCAAACTCCGCATAGAAAGACCTCCTTGCCCAGGAATTGAACCCAGGCCCTTGGAAAAAAGAAACTATATTGCAGAATATTTTAGTAGTCCCCCTGCGTTGGGATAGGTTCCAGCAGACCCCTGAGTTAAGGAATAAGCAGGTAAGGAGATTAACAATTGACTGAATGAATATTTTAGTATTTGGTACAATCCTGTTTGTGCTTTAATAGCTATAAAGTTTTTAGTGTGTAAATGCAGCCTCATCTCATCTGCCATGTATTCTGCATAAAAACGTTGGTGATAAAACAGAAAAATTAAATTTTCTACATAAACTTTTAACTTTTTTTACATGCTTTTAATTTAATTATAACTGTCTTTTATTTTTTTATAATATATTTTAATAGGCAGAATTGTATTCTAGCAGATGAGATGGGTCTTGGGAAGACTATCCAGTCAATAGCTCTGCTGTCTGAAGTATTTGCCACTGGAGTTCAGGGGCCTTTTCTTATAATTGCCCCACTCTCTACCATCACAAACTGGGAGAGGGAGTTTTCCACATGGACAGAATTGAATGCCATTGTCTATCATGGCAGTTTGGCCAGCAGACAAATGATCCAGCAGTATGAGATGTACTGTAAAGATGAAAAGGTTAGTCTTTACACACACAGCTGTTAGCTCATGACTGCAAAAAAGGTGTGTGTGTGTGTGTGTGTGTGTGTGTGTGTGTGTGTGTGTGTGTGTGTGTGTGTGTGTGTGTGTGTGTGT
>JAOTRA010000034.1:11864442-11886913 GCA_026260255.1 Pseudolaguvia tuberculata
TACGGTCTTTAGGTCAATACTCTACGGTCTTTAGGTCAATACTCTACGGTCTTTAGGTCAATACTCTACGGTCTTTACGTCTATACTCTACAGTCTTTACGTTAACACTCTACAGCCTTTGCGGACACCCTGCTCCACGGGCCTCAGGGTTTTCTCCCGCTCTCTCCAAGATTAGTCCTAGTTCAGTCTGTATGCAGCTCAAAAGTCCGACATCTCGTTCAATGTTTCTTCTGGGACGCTGCACACTTCCTAAAAATCCCCTTCACACCACTACTTAATGCGCTTTATAATCCGGTGCGCCTTATGTATGAAAATGTACCCGTTCATTGATATAACGCCTTCATGTCCGGATATCTGCGCCTTATAGTCCAGAAAATACAGTAATTAAAGTAAAGCTTTGTTGCTCACCATGTTTTAGTTCTGTTATCATTTTGTTCCCTAAACTAAAAGTTGGTAATCTTATGTTGTAATTACAGGAGCATAAAGTGTTGTTGACCGGCACCCCCTTGCAGAATACTGTGGAAGAGTTGTTCAGTTTGTTGCATTTCTTAGAACCTGCGCAGTTCCCTTCAGAGACAGAGTTCCTACGGGAATTTGGGGATCTAAAAACTGAGGAGCAGGTACACCGATAGTTACCTACACATGCAAAGATCTGGGCAGGAAATCCTCACCGGCATTATTACAGACATTTGTTATCTGATCTCATTAGGTGCAGAAACTGCAGGCTATTCTGAAACCTATGATGTTACGCAGGCTGAAGGAGGATGTGGAAAAGAACTTGGCCCCAAAACAGGAGACCATTATTGAGGTACTATTATATAAAATCGAGGTTTTGGAAGCTTCAGAAATCTGTAATAGTCATGATAGTGATGCACCTGATGTGAATGTTTTAATCTTTTTCTTCAGGTGGAGTTAACTGATGTGCAGAAGAAGTACTACCGTGCTATTCTAGAGCGTAATTTCAGTTTTTTGAGCATGGGAACTAATCACAACAGCAATGTGCCTAATCTTCTGAACACCATGATGGAGCTTCGAAAGTGTTGCAACCACCCTTATTTAATAACAGGTCAATATCCTAAATACTCTTTATATCTACACCTTTCCTAAAGCTTCTAATCTGCTTGGTCTTCAGTTTGTTTTAATCCCTCTTAACCCCTGTAAAAATTGCAGCCAGTTTGCTGGAACATTCATGGAACGTTTATGGAACGTTCGGTTTGGTCTTTTAACCTGATTTTTATAATAACGCAAACCTCCATCGACTTCTTATGTTTTGTTCAGGTGCTGAAGAGAAAATAGTGGCTGAACTTCGAGAGGTATACAATGCATCAGCTCCAGACTTTCATCTTCAGGCCCTGGTGCGCTCAGCAGGGAAGCTGGTTCTTCTAGATAAGTTGCTGCCACGTCTTAAGGCTGGCGGACACAAAGTGCTTATATTCTCCCAGATGGTGCGCTGTCTCGATATCCTAGAAGATTATCTTATTCACAAGCGGTAAAGATATTCCCAATTCTTCTGATTTTGAATAGAATTTGAAAGGTTTTCTGATTTTCCTGGGCGCTGAAAGGTTTTCTGATTTTCCAAGATGTTTATACAAGTGTGTGTGTGCGTGCGTGCGTGCGTGCGTGCGTGCGTGCGGTCATGTATGAGGCCCTATGAAAACCTGTGTGTATTTGGACATGTGAATATTTTAGAATCAATCTAAAGCAGCACACAGAAATGTAAGTAAAACAATGAACCAATTAAAGCTGCTGATGAGACTTCTGTAAAAATGAATGATTTCTGGACATCCCAACATTTATTCCCACTAGAAAAGGCTAAAATCATGCAGGTTTGTCAAAGCGGATACAGGTGATTGGAACATTGTTCCTCAGCTGCTTGAAGGAGGCTATTTAACCCTCAAACATTTGGTACGGTGAAGCTCTTGACTGCTGAAATATTGGTGAATGTCATGGTGACGTCCTAAATTATTTGGACATTGCAGCTGAAAGCATCCTTGGCATTTCAGCAACAAAATCTCATACCAGCTGTGAAAGATGGAAGTGTCCTGGTCTGTGGACGCAACCGGACTTGGCTGGCTCACCATCATAGAATTCTCTATGAATTCTACCATGTTTCAGAGGGGGCTTGAGACCATCTGTATATAAAATGTCAAAGCTGACAGGGAACTGAACCCTGCTGCCTGAAAACATACCAGTAAATCCACCAAGGATGGGCTGAAAGCTAAGAAATTGAATCATGGAACAACTGAGTCAAAGCCCTAATCTGAATCCCATTGAAAAGCTGTGGAGTGACATGAAACAGGTTATACATGAAAGAAACCCTGAAAATATATTCTAACCGGTGCAATTCTGCAATGAGGAGTGGGGCAGATTTTCCTCAGACTGATGTCGAAGACTGGTAGATACAAAAACTAAAAAACTGATTAATTTCAGGATGTAACACCAGTTTTGGGGAAAGGGGTAGCTCTGTGATTTAAGGTGTTGGACTAATACGGTTCGATTCCCAGCTCTGTCCAGCAAACACTTTGAGCCCCTGAGCAAGGCCGCCAATTCCTCAATTGTAGAAAAAGAGCTGATATGTATGTCGCTCTGGATAATAGCATCTACCAAATGTTGTAAATGTAAACGTTTTATTGAGAAAGTAAATGGGGGTAGGAGTTAGGGTTAAAGATGGGAAAAGGGGATCACTACCCCTACCCCTTTTTTGGATATCTTTTCTAATGGTAAATGTGGTTTGGATGGATAGATCACAGTTCATTTCATTGTTTCCAGATATCTCTATGAACGTATTGATGGCAGGGTAAGAGGAAACCTGCGTCAGGCCGCCATCGATCGCTTCAGTAAGATCGACTCCGACCGCTTTGTGTTTTTGCTGTGCACACGTGCTGGAGGACTGGGCATTAATCTGACTGCTGCTGACACCTGCGTTATATTCGACTCTGACTGGAATCCACAAAATGACCTTCAGGTTAGTTTGTATTGCTCCCATTTTACTAACAATTCATTTATTCATCATCTTACCCGCTTATTCCCTAATTTGGGGTCACAAGGGTCTGCTGGAGACTTTCCTAGCCCACATAGGGCGAGAGGCGGGGGTACACCCTGGATAGGTCACCAGTCCATCGCAGAACACACATAGACAAACAACCATTCACACACACATTCACTCCTATAGACAATTTAGAATCACCAATCGACTTAATGAACATGTTTTTGACTGTGGGAGGAAACCGGACTACTCTGAGGAAACCCACGCAAGTAAATTTCTATCCAAACTATCTGCATTTATGCATCACATACCATCAGAGATGCTGCCTTTAGAACTAGATACTGTTCCATGTCGGAAAGTCTCCCTCCACTTTGTCCCAGAAGACACTGTGTCTGCGATTTCCAACAGGAATGTCCAATTTGGACTTGTCTGACCATTGAACAGTCTTCCACTTTTAATCAGTCTAATGAGTTTTGGTCCACAGGATGCATCGGTGTGTCTGGACCATGTTTACATATGGCTTCCGTTTTGCATGAGAGAGCTTTAGTTGGTATTTGCAGATGTTATGGTGGATTGTGTTTACTGACTGGTTTCTAGAGGTCTGGTTTCTAGAGGTCTGGTTTCTGGGTTAATAATGTTGTCATGCAGTGTTGTCTACCAATCTCCAACCTACATCTTGCACATAAGGAATCTCCAGGTTCTCTCGGTAGATAAGATTTAGAAAGTCAGTTTTGCAGTTTGATGTTGAGGATTTCCGGTTTCTTCCCACAGTTCAAAAACGTGTATATTAGGATGATTGGTGATTCTAAATTGTCCATAGGAGTGAATGTGTGTGTGTTGTTGTTTGTCTGTGTTGCCCTGTCATGGACTGCAGATATCTATGTTGTAAAATGAGATATTTAGTGCATGTACAGGAGGATTTTGTACTGAAAATGTACATGTCTGTACCGGAACAGATTCTTTTGAACGTTGCTTTTTAACACGGCAGCAACTTTGTTGATTTAAAACGGAACCAAGAGAAAATAACCGCTATTCATTTACCGATTCATTTTAATCACCTTCGCTGAAACCCATGAAGTCGTCTTCTTCAGTGTCTGAGTTAAACAGTCTCATGAGCGCTTCGTCACATCAGTCTCCATCAGTCTTGCTCTTGGTCACTGTCCAAGGAACCCGTTGGTAATAGTGGACTATTTCCCAGCAGTCCACTCTTTTAGGATCCACTGATCGACATCAGAAAAGGATGCTTTTCGTATGCGGCCGGTTTTTGTGAAAAACTTCTCACCGATTGTAACTTTTCCATGATTTAAAAACAATGACCAGTTATTAATTTATCGTGAGTGTTCTATCTGCTAAAGAAAAAGTAGCGTAGTCTATTTTTCTTTCCATTGATTTTTCTTCTGTTATTTTTGATTCTAATTCCAGTTAGAACACCCTTAGCGGTACAAGAAAAATCCTCAGAATAGCCGCACTTTTGTATAAGCCGCATGGTTCAAAACCTAGGAATAATGTAGCGGCTTATAGTCCAGAAAATAGGGTAGTTAATTGTTCTTCCAGTCAAATCTTTTCAAAATGAAATCCTTTTTTTGTAAATAAAATGTTCATGATTCTAAGTTGAAATTTTTTTTATTGTATTTAAATGTAAAAACGTCCCTTTTTGGAATTTAATAATGCGCTGGTATAGGTTCAAGCAGATCCCTGTGCTCCTGAATTAGGGAATAAACTTAATTGACGATGAATGTCATTGTATTATATTATATACCATGTATATAACTTTTTTTTTTCTTCCTCAGTGATGCCATTTCCAGTACTTTATCTTTTAGATCTTTTATCTGTTTTCTTTCTCCAGGCTCAGGCCCGTTGCCATAGAATTGGCCAGTCAAAGGCAGTAAAGGTCTATCGTCTCATCACCAGAAACTCTTACGAACGGGAGATGTTGGACAAAGCGAGTTTAAAATTAGGGCTTGATAGGGCTGTGCTTCAAAGCATGAGCAGCAATAAAGACAATAATGTGAATGGGGTACGTGTTTTATTTTAGTATTCATTCTGTATTGAAAGTTTTTACGTTACACATCAAAACAAATCACAAAAATAATTGTCTTAAAAAAAGGTTCACCAATTCACCAAGAAGGAAATTGAAGATTTGTTAAGAAAAGGAGCATATGCTGCTATCATGGATGAGAATGATGAAGGCAGTCGTTTCTGCGAAGAAGATATTGACCAGATCCTTCAGAGGCGAGCTACCACCATCACTATTGAAAGTGAGGGAAAGGGGTCTACCTTTTCCAAGGCCAGCTTTGTGGCATCTGAAAATAGGACTGACATTGCACTGGATGACCCTGAATTTTGGCAGAAGTGGGCTCAGAAAGCAGACATTGACTTGGATACTATAAATAGGAAGGTAACATTTGCTTATTGTTAAAAACTGAATACCTTTACAGGGATTGACCATGTAATGTATTTTTGTTTTTTTTCCCTCTGTCTATCCATCTAACTCTTTTATTCATCACCTCTTTGGAAATGATTTGATTGACTGTCTATATTGTGTTCTTGCACATCGGGATTTGAGCTGAAATGATTTGTATTTTGCTCTAAATGATTGAACTTGTTGAATGACTGGCGGCGCAGTGGCGTAGTGATTAGCATGGTCGCCTCACAAAAAGAAGGTCTCGTGTTCGATTCCCTTTCTGTGAGGAGTTTGCATTTTCTTCCCGTGCTTGCGTGGGTTTCCTCCAGGTACTTTGGTTTCCTCCCACAGTCCAAAAACATGCAGATTAGGTGGATTGGTGATTTCTAAATTGTCTATAGGAGTGAATGTGTGTGTGAATGGTTGTTTGTCTATGTGTTGTCCTGAGATGGACTGGCAACCCGTCCAGGGTGTACCCCCGCTTCTCACCCTATGTGAGTTGGGATAGGCTCCAGCGGTCCCCCATGATCCCGAATTAGGGAATAAGCGGGAAAGATGATGAATGAACGAATGAATGAATGTTGAGTGACAGTGGATACATCTTTAGAGGGAGGAGTGTGTGGAAAGACCAAGATGTTTTCAAAGCAAGTAAAATAATTAAGCTTGCTCTTGAACTACATTTGGAGAGGATTATATGCTTTATTTAAAGAAGGTATCTGCCCTCCAAATTTAGAGGACGATAAATGACTACTGGATCTGTGGGTACCGCGTGTGTTGAGGAAAAAAAAAAACTGCTTCTGTAATATCCCTACAAAAATTCTGTCAGTACCTTATCCAGACTTTACCTGTGCTTCGTCTCCTGTTTAGTTTAACCTTTGACCTTTAACTTTGTTTTTAGAATACACTGGTGATTGACACTCCACGTATAAGGAAGCAGACACGACAATACTCGTCTCTTCGTGGGGAAAGTGGTGAGCTGTCAGACATGGACAGTGATGAAGAGTATCCACCCCAAAATTCTCGGCAGGCCCGAGCTTCACGCCGTGCTGAACGTCATTCTGGCGGTGGTTATGGCCGGACCGACTGCTTCCGAGTGGAGAAACACCTGCTGATTTATGGGTACTACAAACGCTTGTTAGTCTGATATCTGTAAAATGCTTTAGCATGTAATAGTGTTTCCGGAGTGGTGGCGTAGTGGATAGCACAGTTGCCTCACAACAAGAAGGGCCCGGGTTCAATTTCCGAACTGGGGATCTTTCTGTGCGGAGTTTGTATGTGTTCCTCAATCTTATGTGGGATCACTGCTGTAACCCATTGCTAAATCTCCTGAATCGTTTTATTGCTTTTGAACCCTTTTTCAATCTCTATATCCCTGTGTATATTTATAGAATATATATTCATGCATTCATATTCTTGCCCGGTTATGCCCTAATTTAGGGTTATAGGGGTCTGCTGCTGGCGCCTATCCCAGAGAGAGGCAGACCTGAACGGGTCGCCAGTCCATCTCAGGGCTGAGAGACAAACAACCATACACACATTCACTCCTATGGACAATTTGTGTTGTGAGGCAACTGTGCTAACCACTGCGCCACCCTAGAATGAATATATATATAATTTTTTTTTTTTTTTTTTTTTAAAGCATGTATGTTGTATGTACTATTATTCAGGTTATGATATTCATTAATATTGTTTTAGTAATTTTATTTTTGTCACATGTTTGGCTTTATATCCTATTTGTGTTCAGCTGGGGACGTTGGCAAGATATCCTGTCCCATGCTAGATGTAAGCGGCGTCTTGGCGAAAAGGATATGGAAGCCATCTGCAGGGTCATCCTGGTCTTCTGTCTGTTACATTACCGTGGAGATGAAAACATTAAAAGCTTCATATGGGAGCTTATCACACCTGTAGAGAATGGCCAGGAACGAAACACACTTCTTAACCACTCTGGTATATGTTACACATATTAGATCCCTCAATTACCCCATACTAATACCCCTTACTGACAATAAATATATAGAATATATAAAGATTTGAATCTAATATTCTTTTTTACATAATTACATAACAAATGTCATTTCTAATAAAATACTACGTGCTTTAGGCTCCTGTGGATTCTATATTTGTCTTTTGATTCTATATTTTACTGTTAATACTATTAATCCTGCTTACAGGTCTGTCCATTCCAGTGCCGCGCGGAAGAAAAGGGAAAAGAGTTAAAGCTCAGAGTTCTTTTGACGTGCAAAAAGCAGATTGGATTCGGAAGTATAATCCAGATACACTTTTGTTGGATGACAGCTATCGCAAGCACCTCAAACATCAGTGTAACAAGTATCTGATCTTTCTTCATTATTTCTATTTGTTAAAACAAGCTTTACCTTTCTAAACACACAGTGTAATAATCCTGATACTTGTTCTTAGGGTATTGTTGCGTGTGCGCATGCTCTATTACCTGAAACAGGAAGTTATTGGAGTCCATGCAAAGTCTATTCTTGCAGGATCTGACAGCAGGTTTGGCACTGCAAATATTTCTTTAATTATTTATATTCACAATTGTTTAGTATAATAAAATATTAATATTCTGTTTTTTCAGGGATATAAACATTTGGCTGCCTGAGATGGAACAGCAAGATTTTCCATCAGGCTGGTGGGATGCCGAGGCCGATCGGTGTTTGCTTATAGGAGTATTTAAACACGGTACTCTTATTGTCTTCTGTTGGAAATGTCTGTGTTTTTAGTCTGTAGAAATCAAGCTAACCTTCCTTGTATCTATTTATTCTCGCAAGGGTACGAGATGTATACCACAATGCGTGCCGATCCCTGTTTGTGCTTCTTGAAGAGATGCGGACGTCCTAATGAGCAGGACATAAAGGCTGAGCAGCACTCAGCAGATCCAGACCTGAGAGATGGGTAATCTGCATACTCAGGGGTTTTTTTTTTTTCTAATCTATGAACAAATATTCAGACACATCAACATTTGATCCTGTTTCACTTCATGTTTTATAGAGGTGCCTACGACAGGTTCTCAGAGGATCCTGAATTTAAACCTGGAATAAGACACTGCAAAGAAATATATGAAGAGGTAAAAGTCACCAATTATAAAATCTGCTTTACCATTTTAATGAGCCTATGACAGGTCTGAAATAAATTGTAAACATCTACTGTATGAATCAACTCAGAACTCAGAAGGTGACAGAATTATCGAACATAAAAATTTGACCTGTAAATTTAATGATGAATAATGAACATTTGACATTTAACAGTTTCCTTTTTTTAAACATTTTTTCATCTGAATTCTTCCACTGCAAATATATAGTCTATAAAATACAGATTCACGTATTCAAAATGATGAGATTTGAAACATGGACATATGCACATTAAACACAGAATACACATAAGAGGTCAAAGGTGAGAGGTCAGCTACATCGAAGAATAAATAATTTCTACAAATTTGAACAAATCATTTTACACAAAAGAAAGTAACTGACCTGCGTTTCTGGGTTTTATATTTACTGTATTTTCTGGACTATAAGGTGCACCGGATTATAAGGAACTTTTATCAATGAACTGGTATAATTTTATATATTTTCATACATAAGGTGCACTGCCGGGTGGTGTAGAGATTTTTTTTTTGTCCCAACATTGATTGAGAAACCTTACGGACTAAACTTTGAAGAGGGGAAATCATAGTCAGTTGTATAAGATATGGCTTGCATCTGTTCCTCCTTCTAGACTGACTCCAGGAACATGGAGGAGTTATTTGTGGAGGATCACTCTGCATATTCCACTGCGGTTCAAGATGAGGCACAATCCTCAGGCCCTATGGACTCCAGTTATTGGCCAACAAGCTCTTCTCTCACAGCTCGACTGCGGCGCTTAATTACAGCATATCAGCGCAGCTACCGACAAGAACAACTTAAAATGGAGGCAGCAGAAAAAGGTGATCGGCGACGCCGGCGCTGTGAACAGGTCACCAGGCTTAAAGAGCTTGCACGACAAGAACGCCAGCAGAGGTATTTACTACTTGCATTGTAACATCCATTATAGGGCTACACAATATTGGGAAAAGCACTGACATTGTAATGAGCAGAAAGTGTAACCAGATACCACCAGACTGTGACACCACCATTTGAATTTAGTGGGTTATGGTACATCGTAATGCCGGACTATTGCAATAGAGATTCTGAAACGCTTTTACATCCCAAATTTTTTTTTATTTAAATACTTTCAATGTGGGATGTTTTGAAAACAAGGTAAGGGGGGGAAAATAGGTTGAGATGGTTTGAACATGCAGTATATTGGTAGAAGAATGTTGAGGATGGAGGTGCCGGGCAGGAGGAAAAGAGGAAGACCAATGAGGAGGTTTATGGATGTGGTGAATAAAGATATGAAAGTAGTTAAGGTGAAAGAGGCAGATGGAGAGGACAGCGTAGTGTGGAGAAGAGCGCTCCGCTGTGGCGACCCCTAACGGGAACAGCCGAAAAGAGAGGAAGTAGTTTAGTGCAGCCCTAATCCATAAAACGATCTGCCTAATCTGCCTATGTATTTCAGGTGGACTCGTAGAGAGGAGTGTGACTTTTATCGGGTTGTGTCTACATTTGGTGTGGAACGAATAAAGTCTGATGTGGGTCTCAAAGAGGGAAAGGAGGCTAAACTGGACTGGACACGTTTCCGGACAAATGCTAGACTAGACAAGAAAACGGATGATAGTCTTAACCGATACTTCCATTGCTTTGTGGCTATGTGTCGCAGGGTGTGTCACCTGCAGCCGGCCACTGGAGAGGGTATGGTATCTTTTTTATTTTGTTTTAATCGGGGTTTTTTTATGTGTAACTTATTTTTAAAAAATGTTTATAATAGTATAATTGCATTAACTTTGAATATAATAAGTAGTAAAGTTTTAATAATGATTTACACTGCCTGGTTGAAAAGAAAGTTGCCATCAAGAAAACGTTCACACACTGTAATTGGTTGGAGCGTCTTTAGCTTTGATATATCTGTGGCATTGTTTCGATAAACTTCTTGAATGTCACAAGATTTCTTTCCATCCAATGTTCCATTCATTTTTCACCAACATCTTCCATGGATGATTGTTGAGTCGGACTGCTGCGAAAAGCCTTCTAGCACATCCCAAAGAATCTCTATGGGGTTTAGGTCTGCACTCTGTGATGGCCAATCCATGTGTGAGAATAATGTCTCATACTCCCTGATTCACTCTTTCACCATTTGAGCCCAATGAATCCTGGCATTGTCATCTGTTGATGGAATAACCAAGAATGAGATCAGCTGACTACCGGAATATACTGAATTGGTCATTCATTCTTTGAGCAAAGACTGTTACTAAACCTAAATCTGACTGACTGCAGACCAACCCCAAAACATTTTTGGCCAGGCAGTGTATTTTATTTGTGACGGTCATGATGAAGTATACACATTTAGTTGTTTTGTTTACTCTTTCCATAATAAAAAAGTTGTTTTGCCTAGTTTTTTTTGTCCATTTTTTGTCTCAGAATCTTCAGAAGTGTCCCAAAGTTTAGCACCAATTACTGAAGAGCGAGCCTTTCGAGCACTCTACCGAATCAGCCTGTTGTCCCGCCTGCGTGAGCTCGTCCTTACTCATCCTTCCTTAAAAGAACGTCTTGCGTTAGCGCCACCAAGCTCTGACCTACCCAATTGGTGGAGTACCCCACAGCATGATCATGAACTGCTTTTAGGTGCAGCCAGCTGTGGCGTAAGCCGTACAGAGCATTTGATATACTTAGACTCTCAGTTCTCCTTTATACAATCTCATCATGATTATGTCCAGAAGCATAAAGGCATGCTTGCACAATCCCTTACGTATAGCCCACCCCAACAAGGAGAGGTGAACATTGTTGATGAGAACCACTTGTTGGAGACCATTTGCTCATCAGACCTTCCAGCCATTCCATACTCTGACTCTGAATGCAAAAGCAGAGCACAAGTAAGCTGTTCATGGAATAAAATCAGGGTCAAGGGGCACAAAGAGGTTGGAAGAAAACAAGGGCAGCCGGATGGACCTTCAGACTATGACTCTGATTCCGATTCCGAATCATCTACCTCTTCCCATCGCTCCCCTAGTTCAGATATGAGTGCAGACAGTGATACGGAACGAGATGATCAAGGTGAGCGAGTAATGCACAGGTGGATTGTGTTGGTAGTCTTTAATGCTAATACATTTTCCTAAACCTTTTTTCTGCAGAGCCACTAAAGGTTTGTGATGCAGAAGAAGAGAACAGCACCCATTTATTTACTCTGTCTGAAGACGGTGTTCCACCAGAAAGGGTTAGATTTGACTGGCCTAAGGTATCTTTTTTTTTTTTGTTTTTTTTTCTTTGGATCCTTTTTTCTTTATAGAAGTGGCTTTAAAAATAATGACTCCCCTATAAGTTATCCTTAGATTTTCATTAAAACTTATATTATGTATTTGCTAACAAATACATAAACTGTCTTTCCTGTTTTTAAGCCAGTTTGTTACTAACTAAGCATACGTGTAACTCTGTTAAATGCACAGCCTTGAAAAAGTCTTCATCCTTGAACTTTACAGCCACAAACTTAAGTATTTTATTGAGATTTTATATAACAGACCAACACAAACTAGCCCATAATTATGAAGTGAAACAAAAATGACAGTTTTAGGCAAAAATAAAAACTTTGTACTCAGCTACCTTTATAGATCCACCTTTGACTGCAATTACAGCTGTAGGTTTTTGGGGTATGTGTCTACCAGATTTGCACATCTAGAGAAATTTTAGTATAGCTGAAGTTCAGCCAGACTGGAAGCGGGTCGACTGTGAACGGCTGCTCGATGAGTTTTAGGTCTGGACTTTGACTGGGTCCTTCGAACACATAAATAGGCTGTATGTTTAAGGTCAGGGTAAATTTCTGTCCCAGTCTCAAGTCTGACCACCAACATGTTTCACAGTGAGGATGGTGTGTTCACGGTGATGAGCGTTATTTTTCCGCAAAACATACCCAAAAAGTTCAACTTTGGTCTTCTCTGACCTTCATCCATGTGTTTGCTGTGTCCTCTACATGGCTTTTGACTTTCTTTCAGCAATGGCTTCTTGCCTTTTTTTCATAACAATAATGAAACTAACATGAAACCTGTTCCAGAAAGACGCATCACTTTGATCAAATGAAGGTTCATAAAGAATAAATTTGAATAGTTTGTGTGGAGATTTTGAGTGACCTCCACAACAGACCTGATGTGGAAAAAACCTTTTTCTTTAGCTGTATATTTCAGGTTCATTTAAACTGACTACAAGTTTCCTTTTTATTGATCACCTGCTAACTTCACATCGTTTCAAGCCAAAATCTATTTTTGTTTTAAAATGTCAATTTGTAGAGCTTTCTAGATATTTCAAGCAGTATGCACCAAACTTTGCACAGTCTTTTCGAATTTGATGTTTCTATGGCTTTGCTAAGTGATCAGGATTTCAAATCTACCAGTAGTGGAGCTCAAAATGGCCTTTTCTGCCCATTTAACTTCTATTGTAAATCTTTGGCCTCAGACTTAGCAGAGAAGCTTTTATTGGTAAAGAAAAAATCTGTTTCTACCAATATAAGCAGATTTACCAAACTTACCACAACATGGTTAGTTAGAAATTCTGCTAGTCAAAGTGTATGATGGGTATTATAGTGGCCACTCTTACACAAACTGGATCTTATGGAACACTCATTGAGGAGGGACTGTGCAACAGAACGGTCACTTGTTTATCCTCCCAACATTAAAGTTGGTCATGAACTTAATGGGCTCATTGTTTGTTTGTTGTCTTTTAAGGACCGGATATTAATAAACCGAATAGATAACCTTTGTACTCTGGTTCTGACTGGACACTGGCCATCCGGGCGCCGCTATACCCTGGATCCTCAACTCACTCTGGCTTATGATAAGCAGAAGCTTGGTGATGACCTAGGCTACACCCGTGTGTCCCGCAAAGGCAACAGTACTGTTTCTGCACAGAATGGACAAGACACTGAATTTACTGTCAAACTCTTAAAAGTGAGGAATAGACCGGCTTCAACTTAAAAAAATTGATCAATGAAAATTTTATTTGCCATGTTATTTAAAAATATTCTTTTTTAATTGTGGTTTTAGGAGGAAGGACTGAAATTGACCTTCTCCAAACAGGCTCTGATTCCTAACGGCTCAGCAACAAGTGGTGGGCGAAGACGCAAAATTTATGAGGTACTATTAAATACCTTAACATTTCACTGACAACACCACTAAAACATCTTAAAGTTTTAATAGATTTTCCATATTTTTTTTTTCAGTCATCAGAGGGACGTAAGAGAGACATGTCCAACTGCGACCTGCTAGAGGTGTGAAAAGATCTTGTCAAAATTCCAAAAGATTTTATATATAAATCCTGAGTTCGATTCCAGGGCTGAGGGTCTTTCAGTGTAGAGTTTGCATGTTCTCCCTGCACTTGTGTGGGATTCCTCTGGGTTACTCCGGTTTTCTCCCACAGTCTGTTGTCTGTGTGGCCCTGCGATGGACTGGCGACCCGCCCAGAGTGTACCCCTGCTTCTCGCACTATGTGCACTGGAATAGGCTCCAGCATGAATGATTTGCTAACAAGAAGGTCCAGACTTCCCAATGAATGAATGAATGATTTGCTAACAAACTAAATCACACCCACCATCAAGTAATTGTCTTTATTTAAAATATAAGTAAATGAATTACTGATGATGCTACTTTTTTGTCGGACAATGGAAACCACAGCTAGAGCTACAAATAGCAGTAACTAAAGTTCATGTTTCAATACTGACGTGTTTACAGAATTTATATATGTAATTCACATTTTTATGTCCACATTAAAAAGATTCTTAAAATTTTGTTGACCTTGAAAAATAATACAAGACACATGTATGCAGTAGTTACCACCATTAAAACCTTCCGTTAGGAGTCGCACATCCGACTTGGCACGTTTTTACTCTGGATGCCCTTCCTAACGCAACCTTTCCATTTAATCCGGGTTTGGGACACGAATGGCTCGGATTTTGTGGCCAATTAAAACTCACCAATCCGTGTAATGTACATGTTTTTGGACTGGGAGGAAACCAGAGTACCCTGAGAAAACCCACAATAGCCTGGGACCCGGGAAGCGAACGCGGGAACTTGTTGCTGTGAGGTGACCGTGCTAACCACTACGCCACCGTGCTGCTTTACCAGCATTAAAACAATAATTACATTTAAAGTTTTAGATTGTGTGGTGGGATAAAGAGAGAGCTGCCGAATATATAATTGAACTTTAACACTAAATATAATTGAATGAAACCATCCAAAAATATCAAGTACATAAATTTAGGAACACCAAAAGTTGGTTGTAGTTACTGACCATCACCATAGTATCTAGTATTTTCTCCTGGCAGAAAAAGACAATCTTATTGTTCAATACAGACTTAAACATTTCTTTTCTTTGGATACGTTACAGCCGCTGGTTAACAGAACCAAAAGGAAAAGAAGTAAGAAGAGAACAATAAAAGAGGAAGAACCAACTGGCCGAGAAAGAGTTAAGGTTGTAGACATGAAGACTGGCAAAAAGGTAAGAATACAATCTTCTTCTTCTTCTTCTTCTTTTTTTTATTTACCAAAATCAAATCTTATTTATTATGGCCAGGTTTCTGTTTCCTATTTTCTATTACAGCCAGTTTTCTATTTTTCTAAAAAATAGAACTGTTATATATAAACTTTTCTCTAAAAAAAAAAGAAAAAAAAGATGGGCGGCGCGGTGGCGTAGAGTTTAGCATGGTCGCCCCACAACAAGAAGGTCCTGTGTTCGATTCCCGAGCCAGAGATCTTTCTGTGCAGAGTTTGCATGTTCTCCCCATGCTTGCATTGGTTTCCTCTGGGTACTCCGGTTTCTTCCCACTGTCCAAAAACATGTGGATTGGTGATTGTAAATTGCCCATAGGAGTGAATGTGTGTGAATGATTGTTTGTCTGTGTTGCCCTGAGATGGACTGCCGACCCATCCAGGCTGTAACCCGCCTCTCACCCTATGTGAGCTGGGATAGGTGCCAGCAGACCCCCGTGATGTATGATCAGTTACCTGCTTATGTGTTGTTCTTAGGTTCAGTATGGAGTCTATGGACCAGCATTGCAGGACCTAAAGGAGTATCTTGAAGAGAATCCTGACCATGCAGTAGCACCTGAATGGGCAGACACTGTTCGCAACTCGGTTTGTCCTGTTACACCCATTGAATATTAATTGTGGGCCTTATAAATGCATACATTAATTGAAATGCTGTAGTTTTAAAACATCCACCTGATTGTTCATGAAATATTTGTGTTTTTAATTGGTGGAAGGTTGTGTGTAACTGTAGTTTATATACAGTATTACGGTTGTAAGAACAACAAAGACAATGTGCAAAAAAAGCTGAGCCTGAAATCATGTGTTAATACAAATGAAACTTTAACATTCATCAAGAAAACGAAGAACAAACTGTCTCCATGGCTATTTCATCAGGACAATGTCATGCATTATTCACGGCTAATCTATTGTCCAGGATCTATTATTGAAAATGTACAACATTCCATAAAGAAGTATAAAACAGTCAACATGGACCACAGGAGGGTTTATTGAGCTTTTTTCAACCGAATGTCTCCTGAACTGAATAAACTTAGTAGGATTGCAGTAATAAGAAAGAATTGCACAATGACATCCAGGGAACTTGAAAACGGAGGTGAGATATTAGAAACAAACTACACAACTGTGTGTGTGTGTTCATCTCCCCCCCCCCTCCCCCTCCCACCCATTCATTGGTTTTACTTACTGTACCTCCAGTTGTAGGCAATTACAAAACAGTGTCCTTATTAAAATGCAGAAAATCTGTTAATTTAATTTCTAACCTCAAATCCAACCCAGGGGTGGCGTAGTGGATAGCACGGTCGCCTCACAACAAGAAGGTCCCAGGTTCAATTCCCAGGCCGGGGATCTTTCGGTGCAGAGTTTGCATGTTCTCTCCGCGCTTCCGTGGGTTTCCTCCGAGTACTGCGGTTTCCTCCCACATTCCAAAAACATGCAGATTAGGTGGATTGGTGATTGTAAATTGTCCATAGGAGTGAATGTGTGTGTGAATGGTTGTTTGTCTAAGTGTTGCCCTGAGATGGACTGCCGACCCGTCCATGGTGTACCCCTGACTCTCACCCTATGTGAGCTGGGATAGGCGCCAGCAGACCCCCGTGACCCCGAATTAGGGGATAAGATGATGAATGAATGAAATCCAACCCTGTAATCCATCCCATACTATATGAATGTGTAGGATTCCTGTTAGTCCTGAATGAATTTTATAGCAGTAAAACATTTATTCTAATAATGACTAGAAACCCAACCTATATCGACCAAACATTTGGTGCCACATCTGTGAGACAGCTGGACATAGTCTTAAATCAGAAAGCATCGTATGAGACACGTCAATGGTGTTATAGAAGATGACCAAGGGCCAGTCTTCATTCACATTTTGGCTGGAAGATTGCTCATCTGCACTCTGGCCATCCCAGAAACTAAAGACTTGTAGATGTCCATACTTTCAGGATGGTTGGTGTAATGAACTTTAAAGAATTCAGGTGATATTCTGCGCTACAGGAAACAGTATATTGTGTTGACTCGGAGACCATGGTAGCCATATGATAATGATGACCATAATCATTTGATGATCTTATATTTAAAAAAAAAAAAAAAAGTTTTGTCAGTATGGGGAGTTTTTTGATCTAAAGATTAGGAACACCCCTCCTTCCTTCCCCCGGGTCATCCTTCTTCTTTTTCTCCAGCGGATCACTCTTCTCCACACTACCCTGTCCTTTACATCTGCCTGTTTCACCCCAACTACCTGCATGTCCTCCTTCACCACATCCATACACCTCCTCCTTGGCCTTCCTCCTGCTTTTCCAATTCAATCTTTTTCCTCCAGGATACCTGAAGTGATGCCAGACACCGAAATGAGCAGTATGTGTAATCAAAATTGACCCCAAGACCATTTAAGCCTTTATGAACATGAGTAAAAAAAGTAAATGTTACATATTTAGGCTGTGGTTATTTTATGAAAAGTTCATCCTTTAAAATTGGGGGAAAAAACATTTGAAGGGTTTTTTGCTGTTAAAATCCCCACAGGTCAAATTTGAAAGAGATTTACTAGAGTCTGGTTTTTTTTAAGGTGTCAAAGAAAATAAATATAAATCTGTTAAAAAAATTCAAGTTTCAACTTTTCTAAACAAAATGTGTTCAATGTCTGAGTAAATTACTGCAGTAATATTTAATTGGATAATTGGGGGAAGTGGTGGCTTAGTGTTTAAGGTGTTGGACTGATGCCAGAAAGACCAGGGTTCGATTCCCACCTCCACTAAGCCACCACCATGGGCATTTGAACAAGGCCCTTAACTCCTAATTGTTCAGTTGTACCAGAGATCAAATGTAAGTCATGCTGGTTATGAGAGTCTACCAATTACTGTAAATGTAACCTGAGTTCAAACCTCACCACCAACCAACCAGCTACTGTTTAGTTCTTGAGCAAGACTCCAGGGAAGCCGTGTCATTAGCTTAGATTCACTTTGATTAAACATCTCCCAGCCTTTTAGATTCTATTGGCTAGATGGTAATGGAGAGATGATTGTTGTCTGGAACAATTACTTGTTTTCAGGTTTTTTTGTTTGTTCATTTAAAGTATTGGCGATAATTTTAGATGACATTCCATCTTTAATCAACTTATTTAAATAACATTGTTCTTCAAACTAATGTTTGAATGGTCCAGTTCTTTCTTCCGGCTTGCTGAAGGACAATTATTGGTTGTTGTTTTTTTTTTTTTAAATGTTAATGTAATTAATTTTATTTTGAACACTTTCTTTTAGATGTATGTATTCATCAGTTGCACATTTCCATACATGTCCTGCCAGTTGGGTCTGTTGTTGCTTTCACATTAATAATGAATTCTTTACAATGTAGAAATAGAACAAAAATTTATCAGCTTACGACTCTCCTATATCACAAGGTTTTTTGGTTTTTCTTTCTTCTTGTTTTTCCTTTTTTTTATATAAGATTTGCCCACACGTTCAAATAAAGGCCATTATGCCTAGGACAGTTGGCATTCTGTGGCTAACAGTTAATATATTGCTTTTCCAGGGCTTCCTACCAGAGCATTTCTTCCACCGCCTGCTGAGCTACAATTGCCTTCCCAACCCTTCAGACCAAATTAACCCCCATCTGGAGGAAGTTGAGAATGAGACACTGGTCTCTGATGGAGCTTACATCATGGTGGATGAAGATCTGGAAAGTAGTCCCCTTTCCACCTCTCACAACCACATTACTTCTACATGTGATGTCAGTCTGGAGGCCAGTACGTTTGAGATCAAAGCAGCTTTGTCACCGGTTGGATATGTTGGCTCGAACACGGAGGCTATTTTGGATGATATGATTTTGGCACCAAACAATTCTGATTCTTCATGCTTAGAAGATTGATCAATCCTCATTCACTTTAGATGATAATTCATTTGTTCCGTCTACACATTATACATTTTTCTTGCTGCTTTTATGAATTTGTGGGGTTTTTCATTTTTTATTATTATTTTTTTTTTAGATTTGTCTACGTTTTATGGCACATTATGAACTTTAAAAAGTATAATTTGCCCATTATGCAGACTTCTCTGTAAATTCTATGAACTCCTAATCTGTTAAACTGTTGTTCAGCTTTCTGTACCTGCTCTGGGGGAACCGCTGGCTGGACTGACCTTGGTATGGATTACTAAAGGGTTTGTATTTATATTTTGAGCTGATCCGTGGTGGTACCTCATTTTTAATTGTGCCTATGTCAAAACAAACATGGCTTTAATTTTTTTTCCAGTAAATACTGAAACCAAGGCTTTTTGGCATAATGTAAAATGTATAGTTGGAAATATTCATGCAAAACTTGTTATTTTTTGTTTGATGAAGTGACACTGTCTAATGTAAACATAAATAATCTACCATTAATTCAGTGTTGTGTTTATTTTCTGGTGCATACAAGTCACACTTTAAGAGTAAAATGGTAAGGAAGTGGTAGCCTAGTGGTTACAGTGTTGGACTAATACCAGAAACACCGGGGTTTAAATCCCACCTCTACCAAGCAACCACTGTGAGCCCTTGAGCAAGACCCTTAACCCACAATTGCTCAGTTGTAAAAATAAATAAATAAATAAAAATTGCAAGTTGCTCTGGATAATAGTGTCTGTAAAATGAGTGAAACAGCTACAGAAATACATTGTATTACATTACAGCGTAATTCTAGTTTTTCATTAGATGTCGTCTGTATTGATTGGAATCAAATTTGACACGTAATGAACTGAGAAAACTGGTTACATCGCTTCTAACTGCACAGATGTTGCATCGAGTTGTTTTTTTTTTCCATTTAAAACTTCAGGAAAGTAATTTTGTATAAATTAAGGTAATTATTTATCCATTCATTCATCTTCTTACCCACTTATTCCCTGCTGGAATCTATCCCAGTGCACATAGGGCGAGAGGCACCCTTGACAGGTCACCAGTCCATTGCAGGGCACACACAGACGAACAAACACTCACACACATTCACCCCTATGAGTAATTTAGAATCACCAATCAACCTAATGTACATGTTTCTGGACTGTGGGAGGAAACCAGAGTAACTGGCCCGTGAATTGAACTTGGGACTGGGCTACCACGCCGCCCATTAATGTCATTTTTTAACATAAATTTTTATCATATACATTTGTAACGAATGTGTGTTTGTAATAAACTCAGACTAATGCAATTCCCATGATTTTCATTCATTTCATTTGGCTAATTTTATATTTAAATGTGAATAGATACCACAAGAGTAAAAACAATCAGTGCACTTTACTTGGACTGTATATGAATGTGTGTGTAACAAATGTTTTTAACAAACTTTCTTCTTTACTGTGTGTTATTACAAAAGATACAGAGAAGCTGGAGACTCTGTGGGGGTGGGGGGCTTTAAGACTGAAGACCTGTGGAATTACAGAGGAATTTTGTGTATTTAGGATAAAAATAAAGAACCTGTAAAAAAATATAACCAATTGTTATAACACTACAACCCCAATTGTACCACCTGCATCACCTGGAGCAGTTCAGAATCACCGCCACAAAAACAAAGATATAAATAAAATAAATCATACATTCAAAGGCTGTAAGGCAGTGTTACTGGGCATCAGCAGTGGTGTGGAGGAATTTACTCTGATCAACCAATTAGACAAAGGAAAAATGCTGATCATTGTATGGCCGCTTATGGGCCTCATGTGGTGGGTTTAGAAATCCGATTGTTCATCTTCTTCCCCGCTTCTTCCCTATGTCTGGGTTAACGGGGTTCTGCTGGTGCCTATGCCAGCACACATAGGGTGAGCTGCCCTAAAAACAGTCTTTAATAATAATAACAATCAATTATCAGTCTGCTTCTACTACTGATTCTAAAGACTTTACATTACAATAACATGGTCACACACGGAAACTGAAATCTGATTGGACTAAAAAAAATCAAACATACACATACTGAGACAAACACTATAGAATAAAGAGCCGGTGTTCCTGATAGCTTAGAACTGGTCATACCAGACCTGCTTTTCCAGACCTGAGGTTGCTGCTAGTGCCAATGCTAGTAGCTGAGCAATGGCCAGTTTTCTGCAATCTGACCAGCTCTTTCTGTGCTACAGTAATGACACTAGAGGATGAACATTCTTTAAGCAGAGGCTTTTCCATTGGATCATGGATGCCATCAGTTTCTTATGCGACTGGAGGAGTGAGCATCAGCATCAAGCCACACTCCATAAGAGCTCTTGTGTCCTAGGGCTAGAGGTCTGCTGATTCAGGATATTGGTCTTGTAACCGCTTTACTGTGTTTCTTCTTCACTGCTCTGAGTTATTTCACATTTATATTCAGTACATTCCTGTCCTATAACTCATTCCATAGGCTTACCTGCAACTCTTCAGAAGAGGGCGCTATTGGTTTTTAAACGATAAGGGTTCCTCTTGCAGGTGTCTGCTTTCTCAACCAAATTGACCACTGGTCCTGCATTGCACGCTGTGCAATGTTGAGATAACAAGAGAAAGTGGTTAATCCTGAACATACGGTAAAATTCATTCATTTTCTACCCCACTTATTCCCTAAAGTCTGCTGGAGCCTATCTCATCGCACATAGGGCAAGAGGCAGGGACAAACCCTGCACAGGTCACCAGTCCATCATAGAGCCACCCATAAACAAACAATCACTCCTATTTTCAATTTAGAATCACCAATAAATCTAATGTACATGTTTTTGGGCTGTGAGAGCAAACCGGCGTACCGGGAGGAAACCCAGTGAGAACATGCAAACTCCGCATAGAAAGATCTCCTGCCGGGGAATCGAACCCAGGACCTTTTTGTTGTGAGGCGACTGTGCTAACCACTACGCCACCGTGCCGTCTTTCTAACTTGTTTCATAATTCGGGAATGGAACCTATTCCAGCGCACAAAGGTCATCAGTATGTATGTCGTCATAAAGGTCATCATTATATGGCCACACTCAAACAAACAACCACACACATACACACACACTCTTATGGGCAATGTACATTACATTCATTAGTGTTTGGACTGTGGGAGGAAACTGGAATACCTGGAGAAAACCCACACATGCACACCCAGGAATTGAACACAGGACCTTCTTCCTGTGAAGCAAACAAGATAAAAGTTCTGACACCAAATCTGCTTTATTCTGTTTCTCAATTTCACATCCTGTCTGAACAGTCCATCCCCACTTCAGTAGAACTCTGGTTTCTGGGCCTGAATTTTCAGCCTAATGCTTTACTATTGGCGGTGCGGTGGCGTAGTGGTTAGCACGGTTGCCTCACCGTTCCCGGGCCCAGGGAACTTTCTGTGCAGAGTTTGCATGTTGTCCCTGCGCTTGCATGGGTTTCCTCCAGGTACTCCGGCTTCTCTCCTCTCACAGTCCAAAAACATACATTAGGTTGACTGGTGATTCTAAATTGCCCATAGGAGAGTGTGTGTGTGTGTGTGTGTGTGTGTGTGTGTGTGTGTGTGTGTGTGTGTGTGTGTGTG
>JAOTRA010000034.1:11887013-11901974 GCA_026260255.1 Pseudolaguvia tuberculata
CACACACACACACACACACACACACACACACACACACACACACACACACACACACACACACACACACACATCTCCAATCTCGGTTAGCAAATACTATTTTTTATAAAACATATTTTAAAACAACTTAAAGCGAATATGGTCCATATTCCAACCATTTTCAGACATTTTAACTGTACAAGCTTTATGTAAGACACATACCATCCAATATTAGCAGACATTCCTTGCATAAGATTTCTGTAGTAGTCATAGAACAGGACCACTGCCACTGCAGCGAAAGTCTGTGCCAGTCTGATCAGCAGCTACTGTTTTTAAACTCTCCATTCTCAGTGATAGACAGTTTGGTAGGGTTGGTGGGCGAGAGGCCGTTGCGAAGGTTGTGCATGCTGTAGCGCTCTTTCACCTGGGTAAGGGCACTCATAAGGCGTGAGTTGGCTGCATCAAGGGAGCTGATCCTCTTTTCCTGCAGTCATAAACAAAGACTTAAAATCTGGAATTATTTACACACAGTCAGTTTAAAGTCGAGAAGACCAGAGGAACTAGGATCAAACTAAATTATAGAAGCAAGATTTAGAGTACAAAGAAATTCCGGTTTGGCTTTCAGTTACACTATGAACATTGCTATGATTCGTCAACAGGATAGCCCTCCTTCATTTGTCATCTTTATTGCCATATAAAGCACTAAAGAATTGTTATAGGGTAATAGAACCCGAGTACTCCACTAGTCTTTATAATCCACCATGCCTACTTTAAACTGCAAACCAAAATAGATAGCCCTTTTGAAACTGTCCCTCCTACGTATATCAAAAGTTAATGCAGAACATTCTTGAATATATACACTCTTCGGGACTTCATATCCAAGACTTCATAAGTGTTTTAAAATACGCTTTTATCAGTGCCTGCCAACCAACCCAGAATGTGATGCTTATACCAGAACTCGGAGTCCTGCATATGAGTCTTTCAAGCCACAGAATTGACCAGAACGTGGCCAAAATTTGATTTGATTTGCCTCCTTCTACCTGTGCATCAATGATCTTCTGCTTTGCATCTATAACCGCCTGCATCTCGGCATGGTCTCTCTTCAGCTCCTCCTCCACGGACATTAACCTGTCGTCCCAGAAAACAAGACAATATACCATAGACAATAAGCAGATGTATAGCTGTGGGTGCTGATAAATTCTTATGACAGAGAAGCCCAGATAGAACCTGTTCAGTTTGATCTGCTCTTTGCATCACTTTTATTATGCACAGACCTGCAAATAATGCTCTTCATCTGGCTGTCCTTCTCTTCCTGTTGCCGGCGTAAACGCTCTTCACTGTCCTCCAGGCGAGCCTTGTACTCCAGCAGCAATCTTTGCATTTGCTGCTCTTGTGCTGCAAGCCTCTGTTCATATTCTTCTAAGCGACGTCCAGACACACACAGCCGATCTTTCAGCTGCTTGATCTCTTGTTCGTACTAAATGATGAGATGTTAACAATAGTAAAAACAAAATATTAAATCTAATAGATCAGACCTTCACGGGTTAAAATAGTAGTGTCTGTTGCTTTACTGTTCAATGTGTCATAATAACATTTATGTCTAAAAAGCATCTTTTCTTCTAGGGACTTAGCACTGTTGGTCTTTCACAGCTAGAAAAACCCGGGTTTGATTTCCTGGTTCACCCAGTGTTTGCGTGTTTAAACTCCAGTTTCCTCCCACAGTACAATAGGTTGTCTGAAGATTCTAAATGTGATGATGCTGCCCAGGGTGTACCCCTGCCTTTCACCCTTCAAAGACCTGGGATAGGTTCTAGCAGTTGCCCGAATTAGTAAATAAAACAGGTAAAGAAAATGAATGAATAAATGCTTGGAACGGTACCTTCTCCACAGGCTTGCTTTCCTTCTTGCTTTGGGCATCCTCCTCATCCTCTTCATACTGGCCATTATTTAGCACCCAAGCTGCCGTCCGCTCAACAGGAGACATGGTGACAGACTCGACAGGAGAGTGCACCTGCACATATAAACACACGCGCACACACACAAGAAGCTTGCTATAAATATTAGCAAAAGGTTAAACACATTGGAAATTGATTTTGTTTGTGTCATTTTACTGAAATTATGAGGCCAAACATAATAGTTTACCGGTCTGTTAGTTCTGTTGACTGGAACAGGACCCTCTCGAGAGCAGATCGATTGTTTTCTGGAACTAGCATCATTTAGCTGTTGTGGGTCGGTATTGACACTGCTACTGCTGCGTAGTGAGGTGGTAGGTGGCAAAGAGTGTGATACACTTCCATTTGACCTACTTTGCTGTTCCACCTTTACAATATGTGCTGTTCCTGCAGCACTAGGTCTGGCCACAGCAATCACCTGTGGCCCTGATTGAACATCAACTAAGGTTGGATGCCAGCAGTGAGAGAGAGTTTCTTCCTTTTCCCCAAGACCTTTGGTCAGGTTTCTGGGTGCAGTGCTGGGACTGGTACTGTGTGAGCTTGCTGTGCTCAGGTTCTCTGAACTGGAGTGGGTGTGAAGGGGTGCATGAGCTGCACGTAGCACATGCATGTTGCTTAGCTGGTATATGGGGTTCTGAAAGCAAAGTGGCTGTAGACTGCGCTGGTGACTTAAGGATAGCTGCAAAGGCCTACGAACTTGTGGTGCACTCTGAGGTAAGTTTTCCCTTAGTGTGACTACTTTAGCCTGCTGTTGCTGTGGATGGTGGTGATAAGGTTGAGAAACTAGGGGAGATATTGGGCTGATAGATGCTTGAGAACCTACACGGCCTATTTTTGGTGGTACTTCATGAAGATGGTGCGGGTCCTGTAGATCCATAAGGGAGATACTGCGACCATTAGGCAGAACACTTTCTCGTTCCTTGTCGATAGAACTCATACTGTGCAAGGATGGTGGCTTACACAGTAAGGTAGGCTTTCCTTGTAAGTGAACTTGATGTTCTTGCAGTGGAGACTGGCCATTTGCAATTTCCCTGTGGGAAAATACAAAATAAGAAAAAACGTATGTCTCCCAGAACAAATTTTTAAACCAATTGTGTGTGGGGGGGTGGGGGGGGGGGTGTTCCATCAGAAGAAACTGACATGTGCTTACCCATTGTTTGGGTCCTCAAATATCCTCTGCAGTCCTGAAGATACACTGTTGCTGAGATTTTGAGTGGAGCTGTGGTCTCGGAAATGTCTCCGCTGCTGCTGGATTGGTGTGGGGCTGGACAGTGAAGATGTGATGTCAGCCAGAATACGCGGCAAAGGCCCAAGTTTGGCCACCGTTGCCTGCAGGAAGGAATTGTCACCCTGGTTGATGCGTTTTTTTTCAGCCCAAAGATTTAAGGAAGGAGATGGCCACCAGACCACAATGGCCATCATGCATTAATGGTGGCACAGAAGAGCCATGGAGACACATTGTGTCAGATGGAAAGATGGAGGGAGCAAACAGAAGAATGTGGAAAACAAAATAAAAAAAAATGGGAAAGAGAAAAAGAGATTTTGAATTAAAAATAAACAGAAAAAACTACATGCTTGCAAATGATGGAGCAAAATAAACAAATTAAATGGTGGGACTGAAAGGGAAACAGTGCATGCATTAAGGTCAAATATAAAGTCTGTGATGTAAGAAGGGCCACCAAAACAATTAACAAGCATTAAACATAAAAAAAATAATTAGGCTATGGAGGTAGAGGCCCAGGACCTGCAGGGGTTAGCTGGGGATAGAGGATTGGGATCAATTATTGTAGTAGGCATTTTGATACGGGTAACATCAGTAGAGTAACAGCAGCATACTGAATTCTGTGCTGTATGCAAGTATCAACAATATTAAAAAGAAAATGAATTTAGAAGTTAACAAATAATACAATGCAGGCTGCGACAATGAAATAATAATAACCTTAACACTACAAAAAGTTACAATTAGAATAATAATTATTATAATAAATAGTATAATAAATTTCATAACTAAAATAACTAATGACCTGAATTAATAAAGTGCCTCATTTGCCTGTTTTGTACCTTGTCTAGTTGAGACACCACCTCCCACAGCAGTGCATGCAGCAGAGACAACTCACGGCCCAAGTCAATGTATCCCTCAAAGCCTGGTGTGCTGGATATGGTCTCAAGGTTGGAAATCTCTAGCAGGAAGCAGGTCATGCCTGACCACTCATGCTCCAGAAAATCATTCATAAAAGCCATGTACTCCTCTTTGTTGCCAAACCTAAACAAACAATAGACAATAACTTAGACCCCCACTTGGATTACATACACAATAAGTAAATTCTGAGTATAAATTATATCTCCATGGTATCAAATATTTATATAAACACTTTATTGCCAAAAAGTATGTTGTCACCTGAGCATCCGATTAATATGTGGTACCTCTCAAAACTTGCTACAAATATGCAAGGCCATATTTGTACAGTTGTCTAGAAAGTTTTTGTATGTTGTAGCATTATATTATTACGACAATGACCCTGACCCCTAAACCCCTGACCTCCACTATCACATGATTAAAAAAAAACAAAAAAAAACCCACCAGTGTCCTGATCTTATCACTACTCATAACTTGAATGATGACTGCATCCCAGACCTTCATACCTGACATTAGTGTCTGATCTCCCAAATACTGTCGGGGCTGAATGAAGAGATATCTCACATTCAAGCACAACATTAGAGAGTGGAAAGTTGTATTACTTCATCCAATAGCAAAATAAGGAATAAGAAGTATTCCAGCATGCATATGTGATGCTCTGGTGACTACAAACTTTTAGCAATATAGTACATGATATATTCAAATATCTGAAACTCAGTCATTCATTAATCTTCTTACCTGCTTATTCCCTAATTTGGGGTCACAGGGGTCTGTGCCTATCCCAGCTCACATAGGGTGAGAGGTGGGGGTACACCCTGGACGGGTCGCCAGTCCATTGCAGGGTAACACATAGACAAACAACCATTCACACACACATTCACTACTATGGACAATCTAGAATCGCCAAATCGACCTAATCTGCATGTTTTTGGACTGTGGGAGGAAACCGGAGTACCCAACGGAAACCCATGCAAGCGCAGGGAGAACAAGCAAACGCCGCACAGAAAGATCCCCGGCCTGGGAATCGAACCCGGGACCTTCTTGTTGTGAGGCGACCGTGCTATCCACTACGCCACCGCGCCGCCCCGTCTGAAACTCTAGACATATTATTCTTAATCAAGTCCACCACACATTTATTTATTCCAAGTGAAATTCTGCTTGCATACTTGGTAAAGTTAGCGAGGTTCTGGATGACTTTAGCGATGAGGGTGAGCGTGCGTGACGTGCGGTCATCAGGATATTCTTGGAGGAGATTGAAAAGTGACGGGGACATGATGGCTGGACAGAGAAAGCGCAGAAACAATGAGGCACTGATAAGTCGCTGACTGATATCCTGCTTTCCACGTGCATGGCATTGTTGCTTCCATGACGAAAACACCTCCTTCAGCTCACGTGGAAAAACACTAATAGAAAACAGCGAAGGGAAGGAAAGAAAGGGAGAGTCAAGGAGTTGAGGATCTGAGCAAAATGTATGACGACATTAATACATTTGTTAAATAAAAGTTTAAAATAAAATTCTTTAACATTTACAATGAGGATTGTTGAATTAAATGTACCAGTAGGAGTTGATGATCTTGCAGAGGGCTAGTTCACAGCACATTTTTAAGTTGCTTTGGTGTTCGGGTAACTCACTGCTGGGGCACTTTGATGGGTCCACCTCACAGTTCTCATCCGACTCGTATAGAGCTTTAATAAACTCCCCTTAACAAGGGAAAACATAAGTGCTTATGTATTTATGGATACAAATCCAGGGTGGTAAATGGTATTTCTCATAAAACGAGCAACGGTTGGTTGGTTGGTTGGTTGGTTGGTGGGTGGGTGGGTGATCAAAAAAAAAAACTGTGCTCATGACTTCCTAAGAAGAAGTTCAACATTTTCATCACGGAGCTACCACTTTCTTTTATTAAAAAAAGCAAAACAAGCAAGTTTACAAAATTATCATCAATAGTAGTAGTATATAATAGTAGCATTATGCAGTTTGATTTTACCTCTCCAAACCACTGGAGGGTGATATTTCAACACTTTGATATTTCAACACTTTGAATACCCATACCCAGCTCTTTCAAATGTACATCTCAGCCAAACACTTAGCTACACATAGGTCTATTCTTTAATAACGATGGTTTTTCAATTGGCTTGCAAGTTCATTTATCATTTTATTCCTATTTTAACTTGCCTGACAATCACATCCACAACAAATGTATTCATTCATCTTTGAACCCGCTGATTCCCTACACCTGGACAGGTGGCTAGTCCATTGCAGGGCCATCTACACCCACACCCACAAATGTACAATGTTTTTGGAATGTTTTAGGACACCAGAGTATCCAGAGAAAATTCACAAATGAAGGGAGAATATAAAACTCCCCTTGCCCGAGAATCGAACCTGGGACCTTCTTGCTGTGAGGCGACTGTGTTAACCACTATGCCACTGCAATGCCCTCCATATTGAATATTTTTATTGTTAAGGGACAGAAACAATACAAAATATGGCATCTTTTGGAGAGTTGCAAAGAAAGAAAAACTATGTTATCTAAAAGGAACAGTATTCTTTTTATTTGTGAAAAGATTGTCCAGATACAATTCACCTTTCCCTTTCTTCCTCTTTGCTAATCAATACATTATTTTTAATGACAATCTAATTTACCATATTGCTTTTTTACTTTCCACTAATTTTAACAGCCAACACCACTCTTCACACCCTTCATGTTCCTTACCTAGGGCATCATGCAGATACTTCTGACCTACAAGTTTGAGATACTCTTCTATGGCTTTGGTGGCCAGAGTGTTCTCTCGAAAGATCAATACATCATGATCTGCACAGCGATCCACCTCAGACATCACCAGGTCTGTAAGAAAGTCCTGAAGCAAAAGGTACAAACAATTATATGACCTATGATTGTATGATTATAAAACCTAGTGCAAAAAAATGGTACCTTTGCCCGGCCAGTGCTATGCAGTATATGCACAAGTGCATTGGCCATCTCCTCCTTATTTCTTACACTGATTACAGGCTCGAGCACTGAGCACAGCATAATGTAGTTGTTGGTGACAAATTCTGCAAATTCCTTGTAAAGCTCCATGGGAAGGATTGTAATGCTTTGAAAGCGGCACTTGATACGAATTGAGGGACCTCCACCTTTCGTTTTGCTGCTGGTGGGTGTGCTGACTGGGTACCACTTTTCCACAAACTGCCTGCCATTCACAGACTGTACTGGGATGTTCACCAATCCAACATAGTTGCTCTTATCTTTTCTTTTTTTCTTGTCTGCATCCCGGTATACATGAACCGTTATGCTACTGATAGCAGGCAGACCACCAAACTCAAAGTGCTCACCCCAGAATAGGCAATCTGAGCGCACCTTGCTGGTGGTGCGTGCATACAGCACATCATCAAGGCACAGCTCACAGAAATATCTCTTCTTTGGTGGTACATCTTTAGCTTCAATAAGCCAAAGTCGCAGGACGTTCTCTGCACGTCGGCAGTTGTCCTAAAAATGATTTATGCATAAAAGAGCTTTCAAAACAAAAACCTTAATCTGCTTTTACTTGCCTGGAATAATATTTTTATTAAAAACGGTACACAACAGTAAACAAAAGTAACAAACAAATCAAAAACAAAAGATACAATGTCATTTGAACTTAAAGCTGTTTAGAAGAAAGAACAACATTTATTGTTTTGTTAATAAGTACCTTATTTGGTTGCACAGTTCTTCTGAGGTTCTCGATCCATTTGTCTCTCTCAGCAGCTGAGGCGCAGCTAAAACACTTACTGCCCCCTGAGTACATCACCTATACAAAGAGATAATGAATAAAGCATTCATTCATTCATCTTCTTACCCACTTATTCACGAAACCGGGGTCACGGGGGTCTGCTGCGCCTATCCCAGTACACATAAGGCGAGAGGGCGGGGGTACACCCTGGACGGGTCGCCAGTCCATCTCAGGGCAAACCACCATTCACACACACATTCACTTTTATGGACAATTTACAATCACCTAATCTGCATGTTTTTGGACTGTGGGAGGAAACCGGAGTACTCGGAGGAAACCCACGCAAGCGCGAGGAGAACATGCAAACTCCGCACAGAAAGATCTCGGCCCGGGATTCGAACCCCGGACCTTCTTGTTGTGAGGCGACTGTGCTAACCACTACACCACCGTGCCACCCTCGATGAATAAAGCAATTAGATAAAATTTAAAAAATAAGACATTCAAACGTTTTAAATAGCACAAGATAAATAATAACCTTTTAGCATTGTGAGAATATTTTTTAAAGTAAGAGTCGATTTAGACATTTAACAAACTAATTAGGACTGAACATGAACATTAGGTTATTTGGTGATTCTAAATTGTCCATAGGAGTGAATGTGTGTGAGTGGTTGTTCGTCTATCTGGGGCTCTGTGATGTACAGGCGATCTGTCCAGGGTGTACCCCTGCCTCTCACCCTATGTGTGTGGGATAGGCTCCAGCAGACCCCGGATTAGGGAATAAGCGGGTAAAAAGATAAACGAATGAATTAATGAACTAATTAGGACACAAAATAATATTTTAAAAATATTATACAAATAAATGGTGGAAAGTTTGAGACTGTACCTCAAAACAGAACTCCTGCCCCAGCACACTGCTGTGAATTGGTTTAATGTACACATCCTCCTCCATGCTAAGGTCCAGAGCCTCCACAGCACTGCTCGGACTGAGTAAAGACTCACGGGAACATGATTCTTTCAGCTTAGGCAGACCTTGTGATCTGTCACAGTTACAAACAAGTTAAAACTGTAAAAAGAAAATCTAGGTAAACTAGCTGGATCGATGACATCGTCTGTTAATAGTTGAATTCTTTCATTCAATTTTTATATCAGATCCTCCTTACAGTTTGCAAATGAATCGTAAGAAAAAAATGACTGATTATAAAGATTACAAATGCTGTTTCATCTACAACGGTAAAATCATATGGAACAAAAACAGGAACACGGTTAATAATTATATCCAATAATTAAACATTTCAAATGCTTAAACGAAACAAATAACATACACAGTGCAGAAAAGTCAGTAGTAAAGCAGTTTTACTCTTCAGAATGTAAGCCAATACCTACAAAATGCAACTAAAAATCCACTTGAGGGAGTCTCCCCAGAGCATATCCGTTGCTCATAGACGCTAGTCTGTAGAATCCGCGATCTTCTTTACAGAAATAAATGTCTTTTAGCTGAGCGTTTATATCGACTGCAGATGACTAGGCTTTACCATTCTTCTGAGCAGCTGCTAATAAACATGGAAAATGCAGCTGAAGCTCAGGAGAGTGTCACTATGGTGATGGCACTAAGAGAAGTGTTGCCTAAGGAGTCTAAAATTAGCCATGGACATAAACATCCCAAATAATGCTGTCTTGGATAGTCAACCACAAACTTCCATTTAGTTACATTATATTGCCTAAGGTTTGAGGTCACTTGAGAATCACAAACAAAAACAGAGGTCAGGGGTGAAGTTGGCTTTCCATTTCATCCAAAAGGTGTTTTGTGCTCAGGGTCATTGTCTTGCTGTTGGAATGTTTGAATCTCTTTGTTCCAGTAATGCTACAACACACTAAAACATTCAAAACAACAGTTGGAGAGGAACCACGTTAGTGGTCTAGTGGTCAGATGACCACCGACTTTTGGCAATATAGTGCATGTATTAAGATTATGTTTCCTGCTCCTTTAAGGATCAAATTTATTTGATACATTTTAGTCTAAATTAGCACTAACATTAGTATTTTATTTAAACCAATCCGCTAAACAGGCAACTAAAAATGTGATTTAAGTTGAAAATTAATTCCCTTGGGAGGTATAACATACCTCTATACACCAAATCAGGCATAACATTATGCATTTAATTATCTGCCTAATGCCATTTTTCTATAAAACAGCCTTGATGATTGTCAAAGCATAAACACCTCTAGATCCACTATGGTGTACTGTAGTATCTGGCATCAAGATGTTAGCTGGTCCTCTAAGTTGCAAGGTGAAGCTTTAAAGGATAGGAATTGTTTGTCCAGTAATGCTTGCCTGAATTGGCCAATTAAACCCTTTAAACATGCTTCTCTGCTGCTTAAACCAAGGCAAATTATATTGCTTTTAAAAAAAAAAAAATTTCAATCTAAGGGTACGCATCATTTGAAACAATGTCTTAAAAACTGTACCCACTGACTTGCTTGCTTTCCATAGTGCATCCCGGTTAATATTTTTCCTAAATAATTTATACACACGCACCTGTTATCCACATGATTTTTTAAAAAACCATTTATCAGACCATTTTCCATTGCACTGCCATCCGGTACAAACAGTCACTTGTATATTGTTGGCAGAAGTCAGTATGGACACCTGGATGTTTCCTTATACAATAAACTGTGATGCACTGTGTATTCTGACACCTTTGTATTTTGACAATTTGACCATCCAGTAGCTCATCTGGTGGATTGAAGCACATGGACCAGACTTCTATCCTTACGTGCCTCAATGAGCCACCCATGACTACTGCCAGGTTCCCCACCATCTCTTCCTTGGCCCATTTTGCCAGATACTAACCACACCAAACTGGGAACACCCCTAATGGCCTGCAGTTTTTTTTAAGATGCTCTGACCTATTCATCTAGCGGTCACAGTTTGGATTTTGAAATCATGCAACTTTGAGAAGAAAACGTTCACTTGGTGCTGAATAAAACTCACTTATTTTTACAGGTGCCATAATGAAAAGATAGTCAGTAAATGTTACTCACGTCACCAGTCTGTGGACATAATGTTATGACTGATTGGTGTATAATAATATGTTAAATAGCTTTAATTGCTTAAGAACTTTTCCACTAATTGCATTATCTTATAATAAACACATCATCACTATTAACAGAAAGCTAATCCAATGCTGCACCTGTCCTCTGTAGGCCGCAGTGATGGCAACCGAAAGCTTGAGTTCCGATCCAGTTTGGTCTGGCTCTTTGTCCTTTTGATTGACCCTTTTAATCGCTTACTTAAAAAGGCCTGAGAGGGAGTGAAAGAAAGAAAAAAGGGAAAAAGAGAAAGAAAATAGAGAGTAAAACCTTATCATGGTGAACAAGTGTAAAAAAGTAAATTGTTGTTGTTTATACACAAAAACGCAAGTGCTGAGAATCTTCTTATAACAAATATTTAACATTTATTAACAAATTTAATTTAATCATTGAACTGGTAGATTTTATTTGTTGGCAGGGGTCAGTAGGGGCACTTGGATTGTTGGATTGATATACGGTCCCTTATGCACCGAGTATTCTGACACCTACAGCAGCTAATATTTACATTATTCCTTCACCTTCTTTTAACCCTGTATTGCTTTTCATGTACCTTATTTTTTCGTTGTAACTTCTATCTGATGCTGCCAGCATTTTTGTTTGATTTTAGGCACATTTATCGATGATAAATTCATAAATACATTCATACAATCAGAGCAAATTGTATTTATATATCATTGTCATAACTGATAAATTGGGGATTACAGGCCAGGGATTGTAGTAGTAGAGTCGAGTACTGGTACCTTGGTGGTGCTGGGAATCCGACCAATTTTTTGTGCTACAGTAATGTATTACTAAGTGGTGAACTGGTTAGTGTCCTGCAAATAGGACAATATAAGCCCATCATGAGAACGACGAGGTATCTGCACAGAAATACACTGGATTATCTTGTCAATTATGTCAAGGCAGATTTCGTAGAGAAAACAATTGGTAACAGGCTTTGCCATGAAGGATTGGAATCCCGCAGCGACCGCAAGTTCTCCCTGTTCAAGAAAGCGCAAGTTCAGGCCTGTATGCTGTTTGCCAATAAATATCTGTCTAATTCAGAGCAGAAATGTGTGAGTGTTGTGGTCATATTGGGCTAAAAACAAGCTCTTTGTCATCAACTCAGTTCACTGTTTTTGGAGCAGGAGGAGGAGTAGGAGGAGGAATGCTGGTTGTGATCACAAGAACGCCATACCCATTGTCTAACATGGAGGTGAAAACGTTATGCTTTGAGGTGTTCAACGCATTAAAGGGACAATGTACAGAGACAAGTACCATCAAATACCATTAAAATGGGTTGTGGGTGGATATTCCAGCAAAACAATGACCCAAACAAAGGCAGGACAACAAAGAAATGGCTTAAGAAGAAGCACAAAGTTCCTGGAATTGTAATAATTCCTCAACTATGAAGGAAATCTGTGGAGGAAGCTGAATGTTGCTCAAATGTTGTTCTAATCATCAGCCTTAAAACCTTAATGATTTGGAGAGGATCTGAGAAAAATTCCACCCAAGATGTGGAAACCTGGTGGGCTCAGAGCTCAGACATACTCTCCCAGTTTAAGCATAGATTAAAAACAAGTGGAAGTGGAAGTGGTAGCTCTGTAGTCTGGTTTACTTCTGAAAGTCTGGGGTTCGATTCCCAGCACCACTACACCTCCATGGCGATGGCTTAGGCAAGTCCATTAACCCCGATTGTTCAGATGTATAAATCAGATAAACATATATCATAAGGACGTTTGCCAAATGCCGTAAATGTAACTCTTAATGCACAAAACCTAGCTCACTAGCACATCTGACCAAATACACATCATTGTGTGCTTTATAGCATTATAAATACAAATTTCTCTTTTTCTACTTGTCCTGAGAGTGACCCACAAAAAAGACATGTATAATGTTTAAGGGTTCATAATCCAATATCTAATTCAAACTGTCTTTATAATAAATTTTAACAATAGTATTTAGTTTAAAACTTAATGGATCCATTCCGTTACAGATGAGTGTTATTTAAGTGTTACTTACTGGCACTTTGAACGGTGAGTTGGACCCATCAACTGAGATGTTCTTCTCAGAGCTTCCAAGGCCAGAGATGCTCCTCCGTCTAGGAGAGCGATCTGAGGATACTTCTGGAAATTAATTGAAGAAAAATAATTAGACACATAATATTATACCAGAAGTATAAGAAAGGAACAGTAGGGTTTCTTTTCACAAACAAAACTACATCAAGGGTTTTTTGTGTCACTATATGTTATGCAATATATCATATGAGCATGACAAACATTTTTAAGCCTTCTATTTCAGATATATTCCCATATTGGATACAGCTCCACTCTTCTAGTAAGACATTCCACTCTACTGTTGTGCTTGAATGTGAGATATTTCGTGAGATAAGCAATAGTATTATTGAGATCAGGCATTAATGTTAGGTAAGGAGGTCTGGGGTTTAGTCGCCATTTCAGTTCATCCCAAAGCTGTTTAGTGGTGATAAGATCACGACTTTGTGCTGAAAACTGGTGGGGGGGGGTTTACTCTAATAATAACCCAGCATGTGATAATGGAACGGTTATGCTGGAACAGTCTTGGAGTCATTGAATACACAAAAACATTCTAGACAACCGAGGGCTTCCATATTAATAGCAACAATTTGGAAAGGAAACCACACATGGAAGGGATAGCTTAGTGGTTAAGGTGTTAGATAAAAGAAAGACCGATTTCCACCTCTACCATGCAACTACTATTGGGCCCTAAACAAGGCCCTTAACCCCCAATTGCTCAGATGTACAAATAAAAAAGTGAAAGTCGCTCTAGATGATAATGTCTGACAAATGTTGTAAATGTAAATATGGATCTGCTGGTCAAGTCAAAACAAACTATTGGTATTTTACGTATTTATACATTTTCTGAAAATGAACCGGCGATGCGGTGGCGCAGTGGATAGCACGGTCGCCTCACAGCAAGAAGTTTCATGTTCTCCCCGCGCTTGCGCGGGTTTCCTTCGGGTGCTCCGGTTTCCTACCACAGTCCAAAAACATGCAGTGGAGGTGGATTGGTGAAATTTGTAAAATTGTCCATAGGAGTGAATGTGTGTGTGCCCTAAGGGTGTACCCTCACCTCTCGATCCAATGTGAGGTGGGATAGGTGCCAGCAGACCCCCGTGACCCCAAATTAGGGAATATGCGGGTAAAAAGATGAATGAATGAATGAATGAAAATGAACCTGTTTCTCAGATTGGTTGTATTAATTCTTATGGATCGTTACATCATTATGCATTAAGAAACTGATGCATTTACTTTCCCTAAGCTTGCTTGTAACTCTTTGCTCCAAGAAGGTTACCACAGCATATATTAGTCCTTCTGTTTTGTTTTTGTTGAGGCGTCATTATGGTAATATTGATTAGTTTCAATTTATGGGAAACGAGCTAACAGACTATACCAACTGTGTAAGTGTGTGTTTGTACTGTATTGGTTATTTTTTATTAAGTTATTGTTGCTGGTTGTGTGTCCCCACATTAGAAAATGTGAGTCCCCCCTGTTAGGTATGGTCTGGCTCTCCTTGCAATGTGTCCTTTTTATTGTAGAGACACAGTGTACTTTTCACTTATGGAAAGAATTAAGAAAACTGACAAATAAAAAATGTTGTTTGGAAAAAGTATAGAAAACCACAGAAATGTAACGGTTCTACTTGTACCATCTACAATTTGGTTATATACGTCAACAAAAGCAAAGGACAGGCAATCTCAGCCCTGGAGGGTAGGCGTCCTGCAACTTGCCTGTAAGTTTCAAGTAAATCTAGCAAGTTCTTGATTAGTTTGTTCAGGTGTTTGATAAGGTTTGCGTTAAACTCTGCAGGACACCCCGAACCTCCAGGACCAGTATGGGTGTACTGGCAATACAATAGTGGGACACTTTAATATCTCTGGTCTGGTACATAACTATTACTTATGAGATAATGTGCGGCAATGTTCAATAAATAAATAATATATAATTTAAAAAAATTATTTTGTGTATATATATATATATATATATATATACACATATACACACACACATACATATATACACACATACATATACATATATATACACATACATATATATTACACACACACACACA
>JAOTRA010000034.1:11902074-11917930 GCA_026260255.1 Pseudolaguvia tuberculata
TCTTTCTTTCTTTCTTTCTTTCTTTCTTTCTTTCTTTCTTTCTTTCTTTCTTTCTTTCTTTCTTTCTTTCTTATTAATTTACAGTCCTTTGGTATTTAATTATGCATTTTTTTGCTTTAAATGTTTGCGATGGTGGAGTGAACATCCCTGTCTTAAACTATGCTCTTCTTCCTCCTTGCACTTTCTCTTCCCTAAAACAACAGTTCAATCAGCACAATGGTTATAGACAGCCAAAAAGCAAATGGTGAGAAAGCCAGTGAAAGCACAGGCAAATTCCAGTGTGTTAGAGTCATATTTTCTTATTGATTTTATGGAGTTAAAAGGGGTGGGGGTGGCTGGTGGCTATGCCCAGGAACCTGCATAACAAAAAGCAGAACCATAATGTGAAGTTAATGGTGTGCATGCCCACAATGTTTTTTGTATGTTTTGTGTGTGTATTTCTTGCATGAGTGTGTGTATCAGTTCTGTTTAGGTTAAAATTCTCATGAATGATACTGATATTCCTGGAGGCAACAAAGGCAGCAGAGTGTTTTACCCTTGGTAAAGTTGGGCAAGGTATAAAATGGATCTGGTAAAAGGATATTCATTCATCCATTCAATTATCTTCTAATCCACTTATTCCCTAAAATGGGGGCATGGGGGACTTCTGGAGCCTGTGTGTGTCTGTGTGTGTCTGTGTGTGAAAGAAAGACCAGTTGCCTGGGAATTCACCCACCATTCTGCCCTTTTTTCATTAAATAATAAAATGCATCATTATGTTCCTCCTCTGTTTTCATTCTGTTCATTGTACGCTACTCTTTTCTACGAAATGATAAATTCACAAGTAAACAAGGCTATGTTGAGAGAAATAATAATTTTCCCTAAAGCTTAACTTTCATAGAACTAAAAATAACAGTGAGATTTTTTTCTTGTTAGACTGACGGAATCATTATAGGTAAGGACTGGGATTATGGGTAATATAGGTTAAAATATTCATTCATTCATTCATTCATTCATTCATTCATCTTATTCCCTGAACTCAGGGTCTGCTGTGCCTATCCCAGCACACATAGGGCAAGAGGTGGGGGTACATCCTGTACGGGTCGCCAGTCCATCTCAGTAGCTTACAGCACCTGGTATTCCCAGGTAGTCTCCCATCCTAGTACTAACCAAGCCCTACCCTGCTTAGTTTCCGAGATCAGAAAATGTTTATAAAAATAATATAAGATCTTATAGGACAATAGTTAAATCACTTTGCATGATTTGGTTATAGTGGAGAGGCAATGTGAAACTTGACAAAGTGATTTTAAGTGATTTTTAAAATGACTTCCATATTTTTTTTTTAAACTGTGACTGTTATTTGGTCAGCTTAGTAAAAAGATAATTTTCTTATTGATGTTTTAATCAACTTTTTATTCACAGCTATTTAAAAGATTTAAAAGCATAATATATATAATCCTCAAAGGATTTTTTCTCCTTTTTTCTCTGCACACATTTGTTCACTTTCATAACAGACCTTTTTTTGATTTTTTTAAATTTAGATTTTTCTTTCCCAAAAAAATGTTGCCGCCAATTCAAAAGTCTTTATGACATCAAAACAAATAAATGTAATACAGCTTAATTTAGATATTTTGTTACACAGCAGACATTATTATTATCATTATTATATTATTAATATTATTAATCATTCATCTTTGAATGATTCATCTTTTTACCTGCTTATTCCCTAATTTGGGGTCACGGGGTCTGCTGGTGCCTATCCCAGCAAGCTGTCAGAGAAACACCTGCACAGGTCACCAGTCCATCGTAGGGCACACATAGAACAACCATTCACACACACATTTACTCCAATGAGTAAATCAACTGAAAGTACATGTTTTTGGACTGTGCAAGGAAACTGGAGTACCCGGAGGAAACCCATACAAGCGCAGGGAGAACATGCAAATCTCGCACAGAAAGATCTATGGCCAAGGAATCGAATCGGGTACCTTCTTGTTTTGAGGAGACTTTTTTAACCCTTACGCCACTACGCCACCCGGGTACTGGAGGAAATTGAGCTACTGTTGGCCAAAGAAGGAGAAGAAGTGGGGGAAGACATCTACATAGATAGCAGGGGAAAGAGAAGTGTAGGAGAGTGAAGGTAATAGTAGCATACTTCAATGGTCATGTAGGTGAAGTGATAAGAAGGTGATGGGTAGGTATGGCCTTAAGGAGAGGAATGTGAAAGGGCAGATGGTAGTAGATTTTTTGCTAAAACTATGGAGATGGCAGTGGTGACCATGTATTTTGAGATGAAGGAAGAGCATAGGGTAACCTGTAAAAGTGGAAGAAGTTGAGCACAGGTGGACTATATTTTGGGCAAGAGATGTCACCTGAAAGATATTGGAGACTGTAAGGTGATGGCAGAGGATAGTGTAGCTAAACAGCATCAGATGGTGATCTATAGGATGGCTTAAGAGGTTAGGAAGAAGAGGAAGAGAGAGAGGACAGAAAAGAGAATACGATGGTGGAAGCTGAAGGAGAAAGACTGATGTGTGAGATTCAGGCAGGAGGTCAGACAGGGGCTTGGTGGTGGTAAAGAGATTTTAAATGATTGGGCAGTGACTAGTGGCAAGTGTTAAAGAAGACAGCTAAGAAGGTACTTGGAGTGACATCTGGAAAGGGAAAGTTAGATAATGAAATGTGGTGGTGGAATGAGGAAGAGCAGAAAAGCTTAAGGAGAAAGAAGTTGGAGAAACAGAACAGAATTGGTATCGGCAGAGAAAAGTATTAGCAGATGAGGCAGCAGGTGAAAAGGTAGGTGGCAAAAACTAAGGAAAAGGCATATGAGGATCTGTATGAGAAGTTGGACACTAAGGAGGGAGAAAAGGATTACGTACCGATTGGCCAGGCAGAGAGACAGAGCTGGGAAGGTTGTACTGCAAATTAGAGCGATAAAGAATGATGGAAATGTATTGTCTATTGAGGAGAGTGTGTGAGATGGAGAGAGTATTTTGAGCAGCTGATGTACAGTATGTGGAAAATTAGAGAGAGAGAAGGTAGGATGATGTGGAAATGGTAAAGCAGGAAATGGATAGGATTAGTAAGGCGGACGTGAGAGCAGCAATTAAGAGGATAAATGAGTGGAAAGGCGGTTGGACAAGATGACATTCCAGTAGAAGCGTGGACATGTTTAGGAAAGAAAGTTTCTGACTAAAGTGTTTAAAAGGATTTTGGAAGGTGAGAGGATGCCTGAAGAATGGAGAAGGAGTGTTCTGGTATTTTTTAAGAATAAGGGAGATGTACAGACATGAAATGTAAATAAGGTTGATTAGTCATACCATTAAGTTATGGGAAAGAGTGGAAGTGGAAGCTCAGCTGAAGCAAGAGGTGGCCATTTGTGAGCAACAGTATAGTTTCATAGCAAGGAAAAGTACTGCAGATGCAATCTTTGTTTTAAGGATGTTGTTGGAGAAGAATAGAGAAGGCCAGAAGGAGTTGCATTGTGTGTTTGTGGATCTGGAGAAAGCGTAAAACAGGATTCAGAGAGAGGAGTTGTGGTATTGTATGAAGAAGTCGGGTGTAGCAGAGGGTGAGGGTGCAGGACATGTATGAGAACAGTGTGACAGCAGTGAGGTGTGCGGTAGGAATGTCTGGTTCAAGATGAAGGTAGGATTGCATCAAGGATTGCCTGAGCCCTGTCTTGTAAGCTGTGGTGATGGACAGGTTGACAGATGAGGTTTGCGAATTATATTGTGATTTGTGGTGAAAGTAAGGAGCAGGTTGAAAAGAATCTGGAGAGGTTGAGGTACGCTAGAGAAAAGTGGAGTGAAAGTCAGTAGGAGTATTACAGAGTACATGTGTGTGAATGAGAGGGAAGGCAGTGGAGTGTTGAAGTTGATAGTTGAAGTTGATCCCTTTCACTCTGCACGAGTGAAAGGGAAAATTTATAGGACTGTAGTGAAACCTGCAATGTTGTACAGTTTAGAGACAGCGGCGTTGTCAAAAAGAAAGGAGGAGAAACTGAAGGTGGTGAGATTTTCATTTGGAGTCACAAGGATGGTCAGGATTAGTAATTTGTTTATTAGAGGGACGTGGCATATAGTGAGTTTTGTTTACATCAATACTTTAGTATAGGTATAATGGAACAATGCTAGAAATATTACAGCATTTTTGAATGTGAGATATATTTTATTTCAGCTCCAACAGTGTAAGTGAGATCAGACACTAGACTGGGGTGCAGTCGGCATTCCAGTTCATCCCAAAGTGGTTCAGTGGTGGTAAGAACAGGACTTTGTGCTGAACACTTTTGGGTTTTTTTTCACTCTAGTAATAATCCAGCACATGATAATGGAGTTCACTGGTTTTGTGCCCAGGGTCACTGTCATCCCACAAAGCTAAATAATAATGCCAAGACCTCAGATCTCACAGTTAAAACAACAAATTGCAAATAAAGAGGCAGAAAAACAATTTCAGATTTATAATATTTTATTAATAAGTAAAAAATGTATTAAAAAGGAGTAATAGCGTACATTTAAACAAGTTAAACTAGTGTTAATTTAATTAGTCACGTTGTTATCCAAAGTTATTCAACTATATATTTTAAACTATGACAGAGGCACACAATATTTTCCATTTTCCATCTTTGTAGCACATCACATTTATCTTCGGTGCATGCATTATCCATTCTCTCAGTAAAAAGTATGAGCCATAATGGAAAAGATTTATGACATGTATCATCCTATTATCTACTTTCTCAGTTTGTTAAAACATCTGCTCTATCATAAGCTACATTAGACATAATGAGAAAATAATATTCATAAGATAGAAAGAAATATATTAATATTAAAATGGGTGTTTATTCCATAATGGAAATAGGACAATTTATAATAACAAATATCTAGCGTTAATAGCACTGTTGTGTGTCAGATCTCAAATTCTATCAATGGCTGGGAGTAAATAGAATAAAATTTAATTACACACTAACACAGACGAATAAGAAATCAAAGTATGCCGCTGTTATTTATACCACTAATAAAAGTATTTTAAAAACAACTCTATAATCCCCTATGCTGCAAGATATACTTTATTGCAAAAGTATGGGACATCTGAATATCACAAACCCATTTTGGATTAAGCGCCACAATTCGAAGACTTTCCACTACAGTGTAAAGATGAAGATGTTCATTGGTGGTAAGAACAGGACTTTGTGCTGAACACTAGTGTTTTATTCACTCTAATAATAACCCAGCATGTGATAGTGGAGCTCAGGGCTTTTGTGCTCAGGGTCAGTGTCATGCTGGAGCAGTGTTTGAGTCTCTTGGTTCTAGTAAAGGAATAATGTAATGCTATTCTAAACAACTGAGTGCTTTAATATCTGTGGCAACCGTTTGGAGAGGAATCACATGGATCCGTTCAATAATGAGACTCGAAGTACTTCTGTATGACGTTCTGGGTAAGATCATCTACTCATGTAAATGTTTATGTAAAAAATATGCAATATACATATAATGCAATAAATAAATTATCTTCTTGAAGCCAGAAAACATCAATGTACATCATTTGCTAATGCAATTTAATCCTTCCTATGTTTATAATATATCTGAGTCTTTCTGATTCATTAGTTCTATAAATAATCTGCTCAATAGTATATAATATGGCATGTGGTGTATGAGACTGTTACTAGGGTGGATTACAAAGTGAAAGAAAAAAAAGATGTTTAGTCAGTATAGAAAAAGGTAATAGAAAATGGCTTATTAGCTGGCTAACAGGGGTCACTGAATTGCATTATGAAATAATGAGATAAAGTAGAATGTAATCTGACATGCTTTTAATATATAAAATATATAAAAATAATATTTTACCAGTGGTGGGCTGTCAGCACAGACATAAAACTGTGAAATGGTTTTCCAGTGACAATCCACTTTCTTAGATAAGCCTAGTGCTACCCCCAATGTTTGTCCTGAATTTCCAAAGAAATGAAAATGAACCTTAATGTAAGAGGAAATGACAAAACTAAATGAAAACTGGTAGGTGGTAGCTCAGTGAGTAAAGTGGCTTGCTAATCGGAAGATTGTGGGTTTATCAGGTCACTACTGCTGTATAATACAATAATGTTTTAAACATAAGAGTTGACAATTGCAGTAGAGTCTTTTATATTGACAGATCCACATGTCGCATCAGAAGTCAAATAAATTTTATATAAGTATTGTCAGTTCGGTGATGCATCCTTATCACTTTTTCTCAGATTTGATTATGCATGTGAAAGAGTAAAAGTTTAACAGTGGCTGTTTGGTTTTGGAAATCTAGGCAGGGTCTCTAACTTTATAGGTCTAGTATCTAGGTGACTACTATAATTCATTCATTCATTCATTCATTCATTCATTCATTCATTCATTTATTCATTCATTCATTTATTCATCTTCTTATCTGCTTATTCCCTAACATGGGTTTTCTGAAGCTTATCCCAGCGCACATAGGGCAAGAGGCAAGAGTACACCCTGGACAGGTCGCCAGTCCATTGCAGAAGAAACATAGACAAACACACATGGGTGCACCTTGGACAGGTTGGCATGCCATTACAGGACCACACACAATCACACTCAATCACTCCTAAAGGCAATTTAATCAACCAATCAACCCAACATACATATTTTTGGACTGTAGGAGGTAAATGGAGACCCTGGAGTAAACCCTCACAAGCACATGGAGAACATGGAAAACCCTGCATCGGAAACTAATCCCAGGCCTTTGTGCTGTGAGGCTACAGTGCAAACCACTAAGACACCATGCTGCCCTTTTTTATTATCTAGAGTTCATAATATACTGAAATTATATAAGATTCCATCAGACTGGGGTAATAAGCTAATTGGGAAAAAGTGATGTATCACAGGATGAAACTTGAAAACTTGAGAGACAGAAATGTATGAAATAATTACTCAATAAAAAGCTCTGTTTTGGCTTGTTTCTGTTTATAAACAAAAAAAACCCCTTCAAACCACGAAAAAATAAAACAGCTTTTATAGTAAGCTATTATCATTGGATATAAAAGGGAATTTTAAGATATTTTCCAGACGCATGGAAAAATTTATTTGAAAACTTGAATCTAATTTAGGTAATGCTTGTGTCCTTGTCTCACTCATCTTTTGTGTCTCATCCATCTTAGTATAGAGTCTTTAGAGCTCATAATGACTCTAGTTTAAGTGCCACTGCCTCATGGATTAACATGAGGATGGATTAACCTCCCGACCCTCCTCTAGTAAATAACACATCTCATGTTCCCTAAATATCCCTTTGTTTGGGCACCAAGCCAGAGTACAGAACTTCTGTTCCTTATAATTTATTGGCTCATACAATGCTCATGCTTTATGGAGAACAATGCTTTGTCCCCTGACCTGGCAGAGGATATTGCTTTGTCCCCTGACCTAGGGAAGATTATTGCTTTCCACATTGGCACAGCCTTAAAGACATCACTTTGCCCTCTAGCTTGATGAAAGATGTCACTCTACTCCCTGATATAGTGGATGATTTAGCTCGGTTTCCTGGTTCAGTAGTTTAGTAGATATTGCTTTGCATCCTGAACTGACAGAAGATGTTGCTTTGCCCCTGGCTTGGCAAAGGACATCAGATCTCTCTTTGGACTGTGTATACTAAGCTCCTCCAAGGCCTCACCCTCCATGAATTCTCCACAGTCTATGCTCTACCTGTGCCATGTTATTTGACTCTCCTGTTGACTAGTCATGTTCATCAATCCTCTTGTGGGCTCCAATGCCCCTTGGTCTTACTTTTCTGCTATTATTTTTAGTTTGTAATGTAAGATATGTTTTTGATTTATTCTCTTTTTAATTGTTCTCACTAGTTTTGTCCTTTTCCGATTTTGTTAGTCTTTTCATTAAGATTTGTAACTATTCAATTTTAATATTATGTTAACAAGAATGATGAGTGTTCTAATGGGCATTGGCCATGAGTTCCAAATTAATTTAAATATAACAGCAGCTTGGATAGTAGTTCTGGCTGCAAGTCAAATCACAGGTTTATAATAAAAGACAGCTCATTTACAGAGACAGTAAATTATTTTAACAAAGGAAATAAAGAAGTCTTTATTGTTATTTAAAGGAGGAAAATACTTGATAATTTAATGAGGAACACAATGTTTTATCATTTTATGGAAATAATGTATCATTATGATTGGGGGAAAAACAATGATTTGTTCATATGGATTAATAAATTATATATTGGGTAATATTCAAGTCCAAGGCCAAGACCAGATCAAGACCAAATCCAATAAGTATTCTCCTTCTACTGGAGTTTAATCCCAGTAGAAGTCCAAAAAGTTATAAGTCTAAAAGAATCCTCCATATGATTTACTATTGATAGTATATCTACCATTCTAAGATAATCAACAACAATGTAAGCTCAAACTACGCAATTTTATTTATTTATGGTTTAGTTCTGCCAAATGCCAAACTGTAACTGTAGTTCTGCTATTCACATAAACTTAAAAAACGCCCAGATAAATACAAACATTAAAAGCCACATTATAAAGGATGTCTCCTAAGAGTGATGAAAACATCACAAATATTTGTGGATAAAATTAAGTTATATCATAAACCACAATAGCATTTAAGAAGAATAAATAACCAACTTTATAAAACCAACTTGAGTGTTTATAAAAGTGTCAATCTTTTAGGTTGATGTATATTAAAAATAACTATGAAATAAAGTCATTCTCTTTAAATGTTATTGAGCTTTAATTCATATTTAGTGTACAAACCAATTACTACTGAATTCCCAAATGATTTTAGTTCGGGGTCATGGGGGTCTGCTGGCATCTATCCCAGCGCACATAGGGCGAGAGGTAGGGGTACAACCTGGACGCGTTACCAGTCCATTGCAGGGCAAACAGAGACAAACAAACATTCACACACACATTTACTCATATGGGCAATTTAGAATCACCAATTGACCTAATTTGCATGTTTTTGCACGGTGGGAGGAAACCGGAGTACCCAGAGGAAACCCACGCATGTGCAGGGAGAACATGCAAACTCTGCACAGGATTTTAAGTTATTTATCTAAATGTTTTTGAGGTTTAAAACTTAATCCAGAGACACCCCGTACATTTGCAAACATTAAACACAAAGATAAAAAGTTAACGATTTTATATTTTAGTATGTTGCTTTTATGCATAATCAAAATTAAGAAAAAAAAATACAATACTTGTTTGGGTTAAAAGTAGACCAAAGTTTACTGGGGTGTTAACTCTTGTTCAGAATAAAACATGTTAGTGTTAGTTAGCTCACGGCCTAATCTATGACCTCACTTTGTGGTGTCTTACAGAACTGGATGTTGTCCAACATGTTTCAGAAATAGAAATTGAATTTTGATACTGTTTGCCAGAATTGTGGTCAAAATAAAAATGATTGATATGCAGCATGGATAATTGAACCCTGGTCTTCCTACAACAACTCAGGACCTTAACTATTTGAGCTACACCCAGATTCTAAAATAGCAAATCAAATAGCAGAGCAAATTTTATTAACCAACTAAATTTTTTTTTCAGTTTGAGGTGATAAAAACCAGATCAACGGGCCAGCAAAAAACACTGCTCATGAATTTGCTACATATATAACTATTTTAAGGATGAAGGTTTCTGGTAGGAGGAAAAGAGGAAGACCAAGGAGAAGGTTTATAGATGTGGTCTGGGAAGATATATAGGTAGTTGGGGTGAAAGAGGCAGATGTAGCGGACAGGGTAGTGTGGAGAAGAGCGATGCGCTGTGGCGACCCCTAACGGGAGCAGCCGAAAGAAGAAGAAGAAGGAGAAGAAGAAGATAACCATTTGCAACATTTTTCAGTAAAGGTTAAAGATTTGGTTAAAATAATTTAGTATTTTTTTGGGGTGCTTTAAAAGCCACAGAAATGACATTTCTATATTAAAGCCTATCAATATATAAAATGATTAATTTTGAAATTTGGAATATGCAACCTTCACATGTGATGAAATAAAATGTTCCTGTCATGATTCCACCCCCTGAACACCAGTGGTCATCTGTTTTGGATTTGTTTGCTTACACTATTTCGGATTATTGTGTACCAACCATTGCCTACTATTAAAGCTTATTAAACTTTGTTTAATAAATTTCCCTTCTGGGTTTCAGCATTATGGAGTTTTTTCTTTTTACTTTGCCAAAGAAGAATCCATAATGTTTCTGCAGGCTTTATACAATGTGAGATTTAGAGGTAACTTTCCAAATTCCCAAAGAGTAAAATATACAATTTAAATAAATGCAAAATTATTACAAAGTGAATAATTTAGTTTTAAAACAAATCCACGGCGCGGTGGTATAGTGCATAGCACGGTCGCCTCACAACAAGAAGGGCCAGGGTTCTTTCTGTGCGGAGTCTGCAAGTACTCCCCTCGCTTGTGTGAGTTTCCTCCGAGTACTCCGGTTTCCTCCCAGACGAAAAACATGCAGAATAGGTGGATTGGTGATTCTAAATTGTCCGTAAGAGTGAATGTGTGTGTGAATGGTTGTTTGTCTATGTGTTGCCCTGAGATGGACTGGCAACCCGTCCAGGGTGAACCCCCGCCTCTTGCCCTATGTGTGCTGGGATAGGCGCAGCAGATCCCCGTGACCCCGAATTCGGGAATAAGCGGGTAAGAAGATAAATGAATGAATGTAAGTATGATAATAATGTAATATATTATTATATATAATGAAAGTATAATAATAATTAACTATCAACAATAATATTACTAGTGACTTAGAGACAATAAAAATGTCATTTACTTTAATTTTTCCAAACTGCAGTGTTTATATTTTAGTTTGGCCTATTAATTTTCTTAAAATAATGTTTGCAAAATTGTATATGATGGTAATTGTGGCTTGATTGGGGGTACCGTTGTTCGATACTGACTGGACAGGTTTATATTATTTAAGAATTACTAAATACTTCAATACTTTTTAAGAGAAAGTTTTAGTAGTAATTTTAAAAACCCCTATTTTGTCAGCTGGGAAAATGTTTAAATATTTTTTTTTTGGTCTACAGAATAGCACAATGCAAAATAATTTTATCCTTTCAAATCCTGCTGTTCATTATGAATACATAATTTATAATGCACTATAATGTTTATTATAGCCTATACACAGCCTTTAGCCTTTGTAACTCCTATAGTTCAAGCAAAAAAGTTGCCTGTATTACTCCTGGATTTCCTCTGGGTTCTTTGGTTCACACTGGGTTTGGTTAATCTTAGCAGGTGAACTGACTACAAATTAGCAGTGTTTAAGGAAGAAAAAAGGTTAGAGAGAGTAATTTTGTTGATAAGTGTAAATCAAAATGTGCTTCTGGACCAAATAGGGTGAACGGCCTAACAAATTCTGAACTATAAACCACCAAATTTCTGATCAATAACTTTAGCTTCACCATCGAGCTGCCACTGCAAGATATAGTAAGACAGTATAATTGGAATAAGCTCACTATGACCATAACCAGCATAAAGCAGAAAAAAGCATTAATAATAAAATAATTTTTATAACAAGTATTTTTCTAACTGTATAATTCATTTCTGTGTTCAGTTATATTTTAGTATATATAATATATAGAGTCAGCACACCCAGGTGGTGCAGTTATCACAAATAGTTAACATAGTGACCATATTGTCTAATAACAAAAAGAATAAAAGTGCTTAAAAACAATTTCAAATTAAAACTTAAAACCTTGCATGTTGATCATTCAGTCATATTTTACAGCTGTTTCAATTATAAAAATATCTCTTATATTTCTTTTTTATTTTTATTTTTTTCTATCTAGGAATTGTAATCTTGTCTTTTGAATAACAACACCATTTTTATACTTTTTCATGTCCTTTACTAAAGCTCCTTTTGGTAAGCCAAACTGAACCATCCGGTATCTTTGTTATTTTGTTTTTACAGAGAGAAAAACAGTCCAAAAAGTTTATCAATTAAATAAAACTTTTCAAAAGATGTTTAAAAATTGAAACACTCTTGTATTTTCTTTTATGTAAAAATAGGAACAGCTAATTATATTGAAATACATTTGCTGATTAATGTGAAGAGGACCTTCTTTGCTTGCCACTGATGCTGCGGTAATTGTAAGGTCTCATTTTCATCTCCACAAATGGAATGGAGAACTCATGGCCCTTCCACATGTGCCAGTTGATTCCCTGAAAAGAATACATTTAAAAATGTCATGTATTAAAAAAAGATTCTACAGTACATTACTGAAATACAGATTTTGGAATGCAAGATTGATATATTGCATATAATGAAAATTAAATGGCATCATCATGTCTAAAATATTTTTGTAATTTTAGTAGTGTTAAAGTTTGTTTGCTAATCATATTTATCTACTGTGAGTTAGAACATGTTGCTCATGTTGGATTTCTATCTCACCAGAACTGCTCTGTATCCTAATGACAAAACATATTTTATGTACATATTGAACGTTATATATCCTGCAAAATCCTGTGTGATTTTAAATTGTAATTTTGTGTAACATATACAATTTTCCAAAATTTCCAGCCATTAGGGGGCAACCTTAGTGGCCTGGATAAATGGGAAGGTTGTGTTAGGAAGGGCATCCAGCGTAAAACTCCGCTGGAAGTGGAGTGAAAAAAAATCTATAACACTTTATTCTGTATTGTCATCTGTAAAAATACTAGAGTAACCTAAAGCACATTGTAGAGATACTATATAACAGGTAGGAACAAACATTCACCTAACCTCGCAAAGTTGTTTGTATCTGGTTTGCTATGGCTATTATAAGCCATCAGAAGTTTTGAATTCCTTATAAAGATTGCTATACTTGACTGCTTCAGGGAAAAAAAGTTTTCCTATGGGGCCTTTCAAATTTCCCAAAATGTATAAAATAGTTAAGTCAAATCATTAATGATGCAACATGAAACATAAAAAAATTATCAGCACGATAACAGAAAAAGCATGGCAGGTATTATAGTGACATCACTTGATGTCAAGTGATGGCCAAAAATTTAAAAATGCGCATATGACATGTCAAATTAAACAGAGCAGTAACAGGAAGTGCATGATTAGATATTATAGTGACATCATGAGATGTCAGGTGAATTTATGGTCAGATACATCCAAAATGGCCATTTTTATAAACTTACATACACTTTTGCATATTGTAATGAGAGTGCATTATTAGCATTAAACTGGAATTGCAAGGGGAGGAGTCTAAAAAGGACACTAATATGGCCACGTGACAGATCAAAAGACGATGACTGGAACTGCATGAAGTGTATAATAGATATGCCACCTGCTGTCATATGAGATTAAGTGTTGATTTTAAGATTAAATTGTACTAAAAAATAAAGAGTTACAAAGTTATAAAATTTGCAAATTGACGAATACCAATAATATAATCGCAGTACGTATTCCCAGCATCAATTTTAAGCCATCTTCCAATATAGATTTTATTGTACAGTCAGAACATTGTTCAAACATTGTGTGCTGGCTATAAATATAATATCTAAATTTTATATAATTATATATATTTTTTTAGATTTTTAAAAATCGGTTAAGCAACAATATTTTATGTGATCATTTACCTGACTGTGTCTGGATTCTCCATATTTGCCATTTAAGTTGACTCTGTGACAGTTTTTGTACCACCAGGCTCCTTTGTAGGAAAGTGCACAGTTAGTCACAGCATTGTCGTTATCTTTGTCTTTAGTGGAGAATGGGCGACCGTGGTGGTAGCTCAGAGAGTCACCTATTAAAAACAAAATGTAAAATATAAGTTTCTTAAACAATTTCATACTGTATCCAATTATATACAACAGGCATAGGCTCATGTAGACCCTAAGATGAATGAAAGAAAAGTTTAGTGGATATAAATGCCATGCGCTGCAATCTAAGCCTATGCTTGTATCCCAGGAAAATCCTTCCACTTACCAGCTGTGCCATTGTATTCCCCTATCCTTAGTTTGTAAAGGCTTCTAGAGTCTCCAATAGAGAAACGATCATAGTTGGCATATACCGCCTCCTGGCCATTTCTCATATCAATGCGCAGCTCATAGCGCCCTTGTGTTGTAATCTTGTGAAGATTCTCCAAACCTGCATGAAGGAAAAAAATAGGTTGGTTTGGTTTGTTTCAAGAACTATTAATGCTGAAAGATGCATCTGGCTTTGGTCATGTTTCTACAGCCAATACTTTTCAATAAATCTCTTTTAATTTAATCTCTTTTAATGTTTTTAGTATTTTATGACTAATGATGATTTGTAAGAGATGTATATGTTTACAGTGTTACAGTGTGTGTTTTTTTTACTCAAACGGAACCAGACATTTTTCACAGTGTGACAAATAATTTTTGTTTTGTTTTGGAGAAAACATATCAATTCTTATTAGCATGTTAATAAATCTTTAACTTGTTTAAGTGGATATTTAAAAGTCACAGGAAAAGTGTTATACGAGTCTAGCTCCATTTCTGTCTGGTCCTCTCAGTCACACATTAAATTTGCCTGAGGGTTCTTCCCTCCATAGAGAAATCCAGACGCTCCATCTGTCTCTTTCTTTAAGTAGATTGACATGATAAGTGTCGATATTAAGGAGACTTTGGACTCGCCACCACAGTCCTTGCCATATAAGTAGCAGGTGGAAGTTATGACATTGGATATTACAGTGCTAATTAAGCAGAAATATAGAAATATTCTGTCCTGGAAAAAGAAAACTATCAATTCCCTAGTATCTGCATGTTATGGCAGTGTTGCAGGCAAGGCATTACAAGCCAACCTGCTCAGGGATCTGTATCAGGACAATAAAACTCTCTCTACTAATCTGTACTGATGACTGGCTAATATAGCTTGCTTGTAATTGTGTAATTTTGTTAAAATTTAGATGGATGATATACAGAAAGGTCAGTACTGTAGCAACTATTTAACTACTATTTCCAAAAAAGATATAAACAGGAAATTACCACATATGTTGAACTAAAATATTTGCCCACTATCAGGGTTGTAAATAAGCAACTACCATCTCTTCCAGACGTCTACATCAAAAACAGTTGAAAGCATACAAAAGCATGAATGTGTGCAATTTATAAAATTCATCAATGCCACAAATGGAGTCTAATCTTACCTAACCAGAATTCATCCTCCAGATTGCCAAATCCAGTCCTATATTCACTCCACTTTCTGGAAAAATCAGTCAGGCCATTCTGGCGCCGCTGAAACACCTACAACAAATCAAACACCTGCCCAATATGCTAATAATAACAACAACTAATGGTGAACTACATTTTAATAATATGAAAATGAAATACATCTCATCAGATTGACCAAAACTAATTTTAAAATACTTACAATCCAACCACCACCATCAGTAGTCATGTCACAATAAACCTGAACACTCTGACTGGGATCACGATTGATGTAGATAGTGTAAATGCCACTCAGCCGCTCACCATTTAGCAGATGCTGAGCACAGTTCTGAGGCACAGCAAATAATCTGTGTCCTAAGCAAAACAATTAAAAAATGTTTAATTCATATCTACGTTTAAAGATTTACCAACAGTGAACTTATTGGATCTTAGTATGAAAGGAAGTTAGCAATACATTCTTAATAATACTTTAATCATCAACACCCAAGTACAGACACATAAAACAACAATAACAATAGTAGATGGCTAATTTACAAGGGGTGTTAATTATTTCATTCAATGTTTAGTTTTCTTACCAGTTGTGAAGGATGTAGAAACAATGGCACTGGTCTCAAGCCCTCGGGCTGCTTGCAATCTCACTGTGTAATCTGTTGTCTCAGCCAGCCCCTCCATACGAATCCATGTATCTTCAGCATCCAAAATAAGCTCCTTCATACAAGTAAATATAGAATATTAAATGATCACAATCACTATATAT
>JAOTRA010000034.1:11924282-11935056 GCA_026260255.1 Pseudolaguvia tuberculata
ATATATGGTGCCAAACTGAAATATACAAAGTACAAAATATAGCAAAAAGTTTTTCTTAGCATATCCCCATTTTAGTAAGTAAGGGGGTCAGAGTGCAGGGTCAGCTATTGTACAGTGCCCCTGGGGCAGGAAGGGTTAACCATTTAAGCCACCAGGTTTAAGGTGGTGGCCATTGCAGTTAAAGTTAGGCATTTGGCAGATGCTCTTATCCAGAGTGACTTATATTTGGTCTCTTTTTTTTCTTAAAACTGAGCAATTGTGGGTTAAGGACCTTGCTGAAGGGCCCACAGTGGTTGCTTGTTGGAGGTAGGAATCAAACCCCGGCTTCTCTGGTACTAGTACAACACCTGAACCACTAGGCTACCAATTCCCCCGTTAGTACAATATAATCTGTCAAAATCAGATAACGAATATCAATTAAATATCTGGAATATATAGTATAAACAGTTTGTGGCTTGATCATAAAAGATGAAAAGTAGGATATTCAATGTTTTTACATAAATAACGGATCGAATATTAACTGACAGAGAAAAGTACAAAGCAAAAAAAAGACATTTTCATCAAATAAACACGTAAGGATACTGTGCATTTATGATTCTGTAATAAAGATTTCTTCAGGAGCACAAAACCTCTACCATGCTTTATGATGAGACTAAAAGTACGTACATCACTACAAGTGGGACAAGTGCATAAGATAAATTATGTGAATTTTGAAGGATTTTCATGCTGACAATAAGAAAGTGTTTTTCGGTTGTCATTTTACCATGTTTTGCCTTGGGCTCAAAATGAGGAAATGAATGCATGGTTAGTTAAATCTCTGCAACAGAAAACACTGAAAAGACAAGTTTTACGTTATAACGGTGCTCTTGTCCAAGCTGTAACATGTACAACTTTTATGTTGTAAACATAAATATAAAGGTTCAAATATAGTAAAGTTTAACAGAGCAAAAGAGAGTAACTTGGGATGGATGTAAACAAAAGAAATAGCATAGATAATTAGCAATAGTGCAAAGTTAGCATGGAAGCTAACTACAGAGAGGTTTGACATTTACACTGATGATGCAAGACAATGGCAGACACGTTCAAAAGGTTATATATACGTAAACTAACAAGACTAGAAACACCTGGACACAATGAGGAAACAACCATCCTATGACAAATCCAGAAAGATTCACAAGACTAAACAAACGAGATATAAACATCCCAAAAGCCCTAATTAGCCTGAAGTTCTGCATTGGATAAAGCTCAAAGCATGACAAGAACTGTGGGTGGGGGCTGGGTTTAGGAACACAGAGAGGACAGAGAGGGGGGGGAGTGCAAGGAACACAGAATGGTCATATGGGATGTTTGTTCAATGCCTGTGGTCTTTGGGCCCAGAAATACTTCCAGAAACCTCTGTTGGTAAACACAATCTGTGCTGCCATCTGCAGATGCCAACTGAAGCTCTATCATGCAAAAAAGAAGCCATATGTGAACATGGTCCAGAAACACTGTTGTGTTCTGTGGGCCAAGAACTCATTTAAAAAGGACTGATTGAAACTGGAAAAGTGCTCTATGGTTAGACAAGTTAAAATTTTACATTCTTGTTGGAAATCACCAGATCACGAGAGAAGGTTTTGTGTATTTCAGAAGGACAATGGAAAAGCAAATGCTGCAGATATTACAACAGAATTCATAAAGCAAGTCATAACCTCCACTATCCCAAGTAACCCAAGTGTCTTCAAACTGTGTTAAAAAGAAGAGCAAATGCTACATCGAGCTAAAAACATTTGATGCTTTATCCATGTGCTCTTCTGTGGCACCCAGTGTTAAGGGAGTCTTACAAACTCCACAAAAATACGTTAAAAATTTGGGAAACTGGAAATAACTGGAAACAATGAGGGAATAGTCAGCCAATGACGAGGTTGGGAATACTTAAGTCTAAACACATGACAAACAAACAAAAAGCACACGACTAATATCAACAAAGAATTATAAGTCCCAGGTCTTCTGCTGGTTTTGTACAAGTATCAAAATATATGATTAAATTGCAGAGTGTAGTTCAATAGAAATTTTATAATTGCCTAATATAATTGGTAAACATTGACCCACAGTTGCTCAGTTGTAAAAAAGAGACCAAATGTTAGTTGCTCTGGATAAGAGCGTTTGCCAAACTGTAAAGAAGATATTTTATATAATCTAAAAAATGAAATCAATTTATACTCACTTTGCGGCTTCCATCACTGGACTTATAGGTCAGCATGTAGTTGTCGATGTCTGCAATAGGTGGTTGCCATGATATGAGGGCACTGCGATGGGTGACCTCACTAGCAGTTAGATTATGGGGCGCATCCATGGCTGTGAAAAAAAAAATTTCATTTCATAGTACAATGTATTCTTTGTTGTACAGTTGAGGCTAGTGTAATATGAACTGAAAAGTGTATTTGGTTTTAGCTTAAAATAATCTGAAATGTATAAAATTAACAAAATGATTTAATGAAAAACCTATCATCAGGCATATTGCTCCCATTTTTGTCCGAGATTTATGAACATGAAGAAAAGTTCTTAGGCTGAGTACACCCAGATTTCCCTCAACCATTGTTCTACAGGGCTCACCACTTTCTAGTTCATACTAAGTCTGACTGTTCACAAGAGATCTCTGCACATGACTTCCTGCACTTTTCTTAGTCTACGGAACATTGGTTCTTTTTGTATTATTCAACATATAAATCCGGTGACATACAGACCTTTTCTTCATGTGTCAGTGACACTGTGAGAATATATTATTAGTATCTGTCCTTATGATTTTGTTTCCTGTAATCTCTAAAGTAACTTTAGTTCAGTCTGACCATCTGTCTTTATAAAGTCTGTTTGTCACTCTATCCAAAGAACCTCATCCCTGGATTAGTGGGAAGAGATCATTAGTATCAAATATTCTTTGTAGCACAATGAGGCTATGGTTCCCATAATGGGACCTGGCTATGGTATTTGGGAGACTGTCTGGCCACCCTTAAGAGCTAAAATGTTTGTCTTACTTGTCATTCCCTTCATAATTGAAGATATTTGGGTTTTGTCCATTTTGCTATAATGCCTGGACATTGCACCAAGCACAGTAAAAGCTTCCTTCACACCAAAATTACCATTAGCATTGCCAAGTCTTGTTGAAAGTATAAGTGTCCTAGTGCAAACATTCCAAAAATGTCACTACAGACATTATCAGCTAGTTCACAACCTGCACACTCAATAAGGCAACCTGGTCCGGACCACCCACCAGGCTTTTGTCTGTGAAAATACTGAAAAGGCTGGTGGCATTAGATGACCTTAGCCTCTGTGTTTGTGTAAACATACAGAAAACCTGTATGTTCACCAGTTGCAATAGAGATATAGTTTGTAATTACATAGTTGCCCCAGCCAACCCACACTAAGCACAACTATTTTGACAGCTAAAACACTGATTAAATCAATGCTGAGTATTAGTAAATTCATATCCACAGCCTTCACTATTACTTTTACTAATAGAGGAATACATTAGCTGAAATGCTAAAGAAAGGCAACATACTTGTGGTTTTAATGTCAATTATGTGCAAATACTGAGATACTACATTCTCGGCCATAAACATACACACCAAAAAAAATTAATTAATTAATTAATCCACCCATTCATTCAATCTTATCATTCATCTTCTTACCAGTTTATTCCCACAAAGGTCAGTTGGAGCCTGGAGAGGTCACCGGTACAGCGCAACAAAACCACTCACATACGCATTCACTCCTTTGAGCGATTTAGAATCACCAATCAACCTAATGCACATGTTTTTGGACTGTGGGAGGAAACCAAGGTATGAGGTGACTTATTATGAGGCGACTGTGCTAACCACTATGCCGTCCTCATATTTTGACATGGTAATTTTTTTAGGACAGTACATACAGTATATTAAAGAATATCATAGAAATTTTCATTCTTCTCTTTTTTTGGAAAGAGTAAGTCAGATAAACTCAAAAACTGTAGCAGGTTGAAAAGCTAACCTTGTGACAAATATTTATACACATAATATACTTTACCCAAAAAGCTTAATAAAAAGCTTTTGGGAGAGCTTTGAGTTTCACTTTGGCTGAAAGCATTTGCAGTTTAGAAAAGGGTAACACGTGTTAACATTACTAACAAGGGACTCACGAGTGATGAAGTTGGTGATCACAGTACCACTGGTCAAAGGGCCCTTGGTGGCATAGAGCGCAATGGAGTAGGGAGTGCTGGGGAGAAGTTGACTCAGCTGATGTTCCTGCTTGTTACCATCCACTAGAAATGTTTCTGCCGTCACTATTGATAAAAGAGAGATATTTTTTACCTGTAAATCACTGCATGCTATAATTTCAGAATGTAAATTATTTGTTTATATCATTATTAGAAATAGCTGACCTTCAGCTTGGCCTAGAAAAAACTGGGCAGGATTAGGATTTGAAAACAAAATGGAAAACTAACCATTATAAATCATATTAAGCACTCACATTTAAACATTAATCAATTCTGTTGTATTTATTTTTTATTTAAATAATTTTACAAAAAATTCCAAATTTTGGAACATTCATTCATTCATCTTCTTACTCGCTTATTCCCCAATTGAGGATCACAGGGGTCTGCTGGTGCCTATCCCATCTCACATAGGGCAAGAGCAGGGGTACACCCTGGACGGGTCGCCAGTCCATCGCAGGGCAACACAAACAAACATTTACACAAACATTTACTCCTATGGACAATTTACAATCACCAATCGACCTAATCTGCATGTTTTTGAACTGTGGGAGGAAACCGGAGTACTCGGAGGAAGCCCACGCAAGCGCGAAGAGCATATGCGAACTCCGCACAGAAAGATTCCCAGCCGGGACCTTCTTGTTGTGAAGCGACCGTGCTAACCACTACACCACTGTGCTGCCCAGTTCTGTAACAATTTATTGATAATCATGATTCCTGGATTATTATTGGATCAAAACCTAATTTCTATTAGCCCAAATATAATAAGTATAATTTAATTCTAAATAAACATTAATAATATTTATTGTCCCACACATACATATCTACAATTGTGTATACAATTGTTTAGTACAGCATGCGATGTATTACACATCAAGTTATTTAAATTGATCATGTTTTTTTTTATTTAATAAAAACATTTATATTATTACTATTTTGGTTTAAACGGCAGGAAAGATAAAAATGATGGTTTTAGTCCGTACATATCAGATGGTTATTATTGCTTATGGAATTGCAATCCAGGATCACATCCTATTTGCCAAAAACAGTTATTATATTCTTCATTTTCTTATATTTTTATTAAATTTTCCCATTTGTCTGGCTCACTATTCATTCTACTTTCCTGTACTTTATTCTTTGTTTTCTCAATATTTTTTTTCCCTTTTCATTTTTTTGCTTTTTAACTTATCTTCATTCTCTGTGCATTTCCATTTTCCTTTAGAAAAAGAAAAAAGTTAAAGTATCTTTTACTTCTTTTGCACTTATTATTTTTATTTTCACCTACCTTGGCTACGGGTAAGGGTAAGTACATAATTATCCACATTAGACAGTGGAGCAGTCCAGCGCAACAATGCTCCTTGTGGAGTGACGTTCAAAGCCATCAGTTCCATTGGCATGTCCATGGCTATAGGTAAAATAAATCTAGTTTAACATATTTTACCAAAGTACAATAACAGTAACAAGAACTTTTCTGTAATTATGCAGTTTATTGAATTAGGATGAAGAGAGACCTAAAGCCATATGATATAAAAGTGGGTTTGATTCACCATTTTATCGCTCTGTCCTAACAATAAAGGCAAGAAATATCATATTTATGTTAATATACCTGTAAATACACTAGTGCTGATGACTTTGCTTTCTTGGCTTCCACGCACACTGTTTAGCTTGATTTTATATTCTGTTGCTGGATGAAGTCTGGTCAGAGTATAGTTTGTCGCATCCTTGTCGATCACCACATTGTCCACTTGACCTGTAATAAGTTACAATAATTCTCATAATATCTTTGTACACAGACATGGGTTGCTACACTTAAATGTATTAAGACTTTGTGATCATACCTCTGGCGGACTGGTAAGACATTTTGTAGTAATCAAATTGAGTAAGTGGCTGAGCCCATGATATGGTCACTGAATCCTCAGAAATGTATGATACCATCATCTCTCTGGGAGGGTCCATTCCTAAAGTAGAGTGAGACTTACATCGTTAATTACAAATAGTTTCCAAATGATTACATTAAAAATGTGTCCACAGCATTGATTTAAGATAAATATCTTATTATATTATGAAAACGACTAGTCAGAACATTCTAGGAAGAAGTACACCTTCCCTATAATGGACCAGCAAAATTACAAATTCCTATTCTTTTGTCTCCTGTTTTAAAAAAGTCTTCAGTCACCGTATCCATACTTCTGCAGTGCCTGTGATAATCTAGTGTTTTGCTTCCTGGTGGAATATCTCTCATGAAGCTTACAAGCCCTCTGTGCCTTGCAACAGTCCCCCTGGTTAGCTAGACCCATTGGAATGGCGCTTAAGATGAATATTGTTGCCTGGTCTTAGTTTCAAATTTCTAAAGAAAATTAAAATACAAGATTGGACCTCATTTTTCTTTCTAAATATTTTGTTTGATTGGTTGTTTCTTAAAGGTTACAGCAGCTGTACCTGTGACGATGGTGCCTGTAACAGGCTCTGAAGCTGTGTCTCCATGCATGGTAACTAGAGAAACAATGTATTTTCTGGAAGGCAGGAGGCCTGAAAGGACCGCCTTAGTCTTGGAACCATCCAAAACAACTTCAAACTCCTCATTAGAATAATCTGTAGAGTAGTGCAGCTTAAAACTATCTGCTGGTGGGGCTGGAGCACCCCAGGCTACAGCCAGCGAGTCAGCTGTGACGTCAGAAAAGTATAGTTGACTCACTGGACGAAAACCTGAAACCAAATAGAACAGAAAATTGTCTGTTATCTTAAATTCACTATTTGGTAATTGACAAACATTTTCAGGAAGCTAGGAAAGCAACATATTGTATCAGTATAATCAGGGTGAGATTTGCCAGGGGGAATTACCCACATCTTGTCTAAATAGCCATAACTCTGTTGAATTATTTTTATCTTTGGCGGGGACAACTGATCCCCTCCTGCCCGATTTTCAAAAATGTTTCAAAACACTCCCCCCCCACCACTAGTTTTTCCACAAATCGCACCCTGAGTAACGAAAAAGCTATGGTCACAAACAATTCCACAAACGCTGAAATTAAAATGAAATAAAAATGAGTTAAATACTGTCGTCAATAAACATATTAAGCATAGAATTTAACTAAAACTGTGCTAATGACTGGACAGAAGAAAACAGACTGGCAAGAACAATGAATATCAATGTGTTCAAATCTATGTCTTAAGTCTAAACCTTAATTAATTGTTATATAGGAATTTTCCTTCCTAATAAGCAAAAGAAAATTGTAGAAAGTAAATTCTAAATGCTTAGAATATTATATGGATTATATAGAAGTTTGCTTGTTCTCCCCGCGCTCGCGTTGGTTTCCTCCGGGAACTCCGGTGTCCTCTCACAGTCCAAAACCATGTAGATTAGGTTGATTGGGTATTCTAAATTGCCCATAGGAGTGTGTGTGTGGTTGGGGGGGTAGGGGATTGTTTGTCTATGTGTGACCTGTCCAGGGTGTCACCATATGTGCACTGGGATAAGCTCCAGCAGACCCCCAGTAACCCTGAATTGTGGAATAAGCGGGTTGGGAGATAACTGAATGGATATAGCTGGGTACCTGTGAAGGCATCAATTGTGGCAGCGGCACTCTGTTGTCTCCCTCTCTGAGCCATAACTGTGATGGTGTATTCAGTACCAGGGTGCAGGCCACTCAGTGTTGTGCTGTTACTATCACTGGGTACAGTCAATTCAGTGGTCAAACCACTAGCTGAGGTGTAGCTCACTCTGTAATACTCAATGGGCCCTTGGACAGAACCCCATACTAAGGTGATGCTGTTTTCTGTGGAGTCTGTGACCATTAGATCCATGGGGATATCCAGACCTGTAAAAAAAGTGAAAAAATGTAAATGACAAAAGTAAAATGTAAAGATTGTTTAGGCCTAAATTACTGAATATTAATGCCTGTATTTGACTTCACACACTGATAGCTGGTTACCTGTCCTGGCATTCATTGTGGCTGGTTTGCTTTGGTTTGCGCCCAGAATGGCTGATATTCCAATGCCATATTCTGTGCCTGGTTGCAGATCTAAAGAGAGACTCTATTAGCGATTGGGTCACAGGTTAAAAATAGATAATTAAAAAAAAATAGAACAGATTTATGAGTATACCACAATATATTGAATCCAAACATTGTTTAAAATGACTGCTTATAGAATAATAGTTTTTTTAATGATGGCATACCAAATAAGTATCACTATGCAAGCGTCAATGTTTAATACAGTAGCCATTTTTAGTGTGTTCAACTATCCTGTGATCTTTGTGCCAATAGGTTATAATCACTAACCATGCAAATGTCTAATAAAAGACAAAGTGAATTGACTGCAACAACAATTGACCTTTACACAAGAGTGTTGAATGTACAAGAAAAGTCCACAGGCTCAGCACAGCTAGGAGAGTAGATCTATGTCTATCCATTAATATTGCAGTCTATAATTACATAGCCAATTAAACATAAGGAGTAAAAGATATATGGTACAATAAACTGGATATATCAAAATAAAGGGTACATATACATTGTATTGGGCATTTAATGGCATGCAATCTTAAATTATACATAATATGCATCTACAGTTGAAGAGAAAATTATTACATTTTCATATATTTTCCAAGTCATGTTTAACAGAGCAAGGGGATTTTTCACAGTATTTCCTGTTATATTTTTCTTATAGTTTGGCTGGAATAAAATAAATATTTTACAGCATTGAAAAACAGTGCAAAAATTGCCCTGCAACTAATTATTTGACTGGCTATGGAACAAACCCACGGTTGCCCAAAGAATTACCTAATTACCCATACTTATCTAACTAAATTAATTATGCCTTTAAATTGCACTTTCAGCTGCAAAACAACTAATAAAATACGTACATTCATCATTGCAAAGAAAAAGGACAATAGTTTAGACTACAGAAAAATAATTGTATGAAAGCAACAGAAGAGGAAAATATACTGTTTATTAAAGTATTTTTAAGTGTCAAGAAAGTTTAAAGTTGTCCACACAGTGGAGTACAAGATTGACAGAAGCAAGAAGAAATGTTGGCAGAGGCAAGAAGAAAAGGCATATTGGAAATCTGAAGAAAGAAGGGAGAGTCATTTAACCCAAAGTTGTGCAATAATGCTTTGTTTCAATGAGTTTGAACCTGGGAATTTCTTCAGGGTTTAAGGAAACATGGAAAAGGCTCTACAAAGACAGCCTAAGACAGTCTGCAACAAAACTTGGTCTGAGTTGATGTTTTGTCTTCCAGAACTATGAATGCCCTAAAGCATACCTTACTTCTGGTGAAGAACTAACTCCAAATGAACAAAGTGAACGTCCTGTGGCTGCATAAAAGTGGCTGGCCTGCACAAAGAGTAGACTTGAATTCAATAGAAAGTCAGTGGGGCCAGAAGACCAACAAATCTCAAAGGACTTGCTAAGAATGGCCTGCAAATCCTCAGAAGACATGCTTGAAACGTTGAAATGTTGATAGCTACAACAAAAGACTAAAGAATAACAAAATATTTTATATGTGGCTAATAATTTTGTCTTCAAAAGTAAGTGTGATTATGTGTGGGTGTGAACAAGATGGTTATTTCTGTGGTGATATCTGTAATGATCCTGACTACACCCCTCCCACATTTTGATGTGTCTTTACCCAAAGCACCTGAAGTATTTTCATTATTTAAACAACATGTCGCGGATTATTGTATATGTTTGTACACTGTGAGGAAATATGGTATTAAGTTGAAATGCATTTAGAGGTATACGCCGTTAGTCTTATGATGCTTATTGCTTTGTTTGTTTTCTAAGTCCGTAAATCCGAATCTCTATTTCCTCGTTCACCTTTAGATAGCGTTTCTGTTTAAGTTTTGTTTTCTGATGTTACCTTAAAGCATCACTGCAAAATGGATCTCCATGATTGTTACAATATCAGAGAAGGTTTCTGTCTGTTGTGTCTCCAAAGGGATCTTGTCAAGTAGGGTCTGGGTCCAAACACATTTGAGCCTGGCTAGTCAAGGCTACAGATGGTTGACTTGACAGTTAGGCATTTAGCAGATGCTATTGTCCAGAACAACGTACAAACAGTGCTTGTAGTTATAACCTAGAACATTTCATTACTGATACAGACACATTCACAGAAACAGTGTAACCAACTCCTAAAAACAGTTGAAGTTTTTTTTTTTTAAATGTGTGTTTATGTGTGAATGGCAAGGTGTTTAGTGAACAGGTTTGCCTTCAGACGTCTCTTGAAGACGGCCAGTGACTCTGCTGTTCTGACATTGATGGGAAGTTTATTCCACCATCTCGGTGCCAGAACAGAGAAAAGTCTTAATGCAGGTCGGCCTTGAGACGTAGGGGGTGAAACAAGTCATGCAGTGCTGGTAGATCTGAGGGAGCGAGGTACTACTCGCGGAGTGATTTTTATTTGGCCACCAATACAATGTCGACAAACAGCAGCATAACAAAGTTAGTTAGGTGTATGTAAATGGTCCATCCATTTTAGGATCCTCAAAGATGTGTTTTATTAGTAGCAACAGTACAGAATAAGTGTGTGTGTGTGTATGTATATATA
>JAOTRA010000034.1:12003926-12018723 GCA_026260255.1 Pseudolaguvia tuberculata
ACACACACACACACACACACACACACACACACACACACACACACACACACACACAATATATATATATATATATATATTGACATTTTGTTGAACTGGAATTGCTAAATCAAAATAGTTTTTCATTTTTACTATATAACACTATAATTAAATTAATACTATAATATAGTATTCATCCAATAAACAGTAAACAATGTTAAGAGTTTAGAGCAGTGGTTAAGGTGTTTGGTTGCAAATAGGAAGATCAGGGTTTGATTTCCAGCACTACCAATTTATTACTGCTGGATCCATGAGTAAGGTCCTTAACCCTCAATTTCTGTAATGTATAAAAGAGAAAATGTAAGTTGCTCTGGATAAGAGCATCTGCTAAGTGGCGTAAACAAATGTAACAGCTGTACGTACGTATTTCTAACGAAAGTATCTAACGGTTACCAACTAATGCATTTCTCAGAAAAATCAGTGCTTATGGAATTCCACAAGCATATTTTCATTTCATAATCTGAATAAAATAACCCCCAAAGAATGGTCAGATGATTCAGACTATGGGCATCTGATGTCTGGGCCACACCTGAAGAGCAGAAAACATAAAAACATCTGTGTAGGCTTTAAACTGAAAGTAAGAAAAAAGTCAGTTCCCATAGCGCAGTCTGCTCTATAGCCAAGCACACTTCATTAAATTTACAGATCATAACACTGTCTGCCTCAATAAAGACCTTGGCAACTTTGTTTTCACTTACAAAAGACAACTTGTTTTTGCAGTGTTGAAAAAAAAATCATCAGGTTGCTGCATCTTTCTTAGGTGTAAAGCTTTTGTATGTGTGAATCCCCTGGGTTGTCTTGTCTCTTTCTGGCATTAAAAATTGTCCTCTGTTCATATATTGTACATATGGCCTCAATTACCTGAACACATACACACAGTGTCATGTTTCTGTAATTGGAATGTAAACAACCACTGTGCGTGTATTTGTATCAGGCAAAAAAGCTGATAACAGAGTTCCTGTTAACTTAGTTCATACATTTGCAAATTGTAAAAAGAAAAAAAATTCGATGACGTTGTGTGCCTAAATTTAATTAAGTGCTCGATAAGTGCTCAAATAGCATCAGTTAAAGGCACCCGGCCTCGGCACCTCAGATGTGGTCAGATGATTCTATTTCAGAGCTCTGCAGAAAGTAAATATCAAGCCTTTGCTAAACACAGATAATACTACTATAACTTCTGACTACCATGTGCTTTTCAATATGTTCTTCAGAGCAGGAGAATAATTATGTAATCAACAAAAGAGCAACAGAAGACCAAAATTTACTGCAGTAGATAAGAAGAAGTGTTTTGATATAGATATATTTGCATGGTAAGAGTTTATAGGCTTCACATGAAAGAAAGTACAAAGGAGGAAAAACGTTTTTTTTTCTAATAAGAATTTTCAATTGTGGACCATTTCAAGGCTTTAAAAATAAATTTAGATAAAACTATGTAAAACAAACAAAAACTATCCGTGTGTAATGAACTGAGAGAAATCGGATCCATGAAAGTGCTGGTACACTTTATTAATGAAACATAACGCGCAAAGAGAAACTAAACACGGTAAAAACATAAACAGGAAGTAACTGCAAAGTGGAAATCATACATTTACGGAACCAAAATCCACAGCGGGCATCGCACACTTAACTGAACGGCTTCCGGATAACCACACACAGTTCTCTCACAATCGCGACCTTCGTCGGGTAAACAGTCCATACATATAAACAATAACTCGCGATGTGCATACCGGCGCGTCGCCTTATATAATGCGTCATCACCCTGGAACCATTTGCCAAACGAGGGGACGTGGCTTAGTCTGCTTCCTTACATTACCCCCCCTCTAAAGGATGCCTCTTGGCCGTGAACACAGGAACACCAAAACCAAAACAAAAACATTAAGCAAGAGGAACAAACACACATGAACAATAACCTACGGGCTGAGGTTCTAAACAAAGCCAATAACCAAACTAAACCTTTAACAAACTAATGAAAACAAAAGAAAAGTACTCAGCCCACGGTGCACAGAAGGGGCAGAGGGGGTCCTGGTCCATGAATAGTCCATAATCCAGGGGGTGCAGGATGAGGCTCCCTAGCCTCCAAAGCGGGGGTCTCTGTGGGCGCGAAAGGAGGCAACGGAAGAGGAAACCGAAGGAGACACTGCTAGAGGAACCAAAGGAGAAACTGTGAGGGGAACCAAATGAGACACTGCAAGAGGAAACAAAGGAGACACTGCGAGAGGAACCAAAGGAGACACTGCGAGAGGAACCAAAGGAGACACTGCGAGAGGAACCAAAGGAGACACTGCGAAGGGAACCAAAGCAGACACTGTGAGGGGAACCAAAGGAGACACTGTGAGGGGAACCAAAGGAGACACTGCGAGGGGAACCAAAGGAGACACTGCGAGGGGAACCAAAGGAGACACTGGGAGGGGAACCAAAGGAGATACTGCGAGGGGAACCAAATGAGACACTGCCAAGGGAACAAAAGGGCACGCTACAAAGGACCCCGAAAAGGACACTGCAGTAGAAACCAAAGGGCACACTGCAGGGGAAGCCTAAAGGGACACTGCAGGGGAAACCAAAGGGGACAAAACTGAAGGGACCAAAGGGGATTCCACAGGGACCAAAGGGGACTCCACAGGGACCAAAGGGGGCTCGATAGGGACCAAAGGGGGCTCAATAGGGACCGAAGGGGGCTCGATAGGGACCGAAGGGGGCTCGATAGGACTCAATAGCAGGGGCCAAAGGGGACTCAATAGCAGGGACCAAAGGGGACTCAATAGCAGGGACCAAAGGCAACACTGAAGGGACGCAGAGGGCTCTGGTGAAGCAGCAGCAGAGGATGAAACTTCGATGGTCTGAATAATCCGCCTAAAGGACCCCAGCTGTGTGTCCAGCACATGAGACCTCAGGCGGGGTCGTGGGTAGCCTCCACAATCTCGAAGGGACCACTGTAGTACTCCTCCACCACCACTGGCCCAGGCAAACGCTCCTCGACCACCACCGAACCATGCAGACGCTTTTGACCACCACTGGACCAGGCAGACGCTCCACGCCCACCACCAGACCAGGCATGCGCTCCTCAGGCTCAATGGGCCGAATGTGGACATCCCCATTGGACGGGGCATAGATGCCCTCCATGGATCCACGTATCCGGGCCGCCTTAACCAGAGTAACCTACCCTAACACCGCGGACACGTGGCTAGTGCTTTACCGCCCAAACACAAAAACTTTTCAGAGTAACCAAAATCCACAGCAGGTATCACACACTTAACTGAACGGCTTCCGGATAACCAAAGTCCACACACAGTTCTCTCACAATCGTGATCTTCGTCGGGTAAACAGTCCATACCTATAAGCAATAACTCGCGACGTGCATACCGGCCTTATATAACGCATCATCACCCTGGAACTATTTGGTTTCCAGGACGACAATGCTAAATGAGGGGGATGTGACTTAGTCTGCTTCTTTACACCGTGTGAATATGTGAATGTGATGGTCAGGTGTCTTAAAACCTTTGGCTATTCAGGGTATATGCATTTGCTTAAAATGTATTTATGTTTATATAGGAATAGAAGTGAGATTAGGCACAAGAGTTTGCTTTTGAATCTGATTGAAAAGTGACTTTGATGGACATGCAGCAGTATAAAGACGGATTACATAAGATTTTAATTTCCTTTCTCATTTCCAACTGATTACTTTGGGTTGAGTCTTGATTCTGTTGGGTTATGATTTGATTCCGTGGTTTTGTGGTTCAATTCCGTTAGTTTGGGATTCGATTCTGTTGGTTTGTGACTTGATTCTATCGGCGGGTGGCTGGATTTTGCTGGGTTGAGTTTTTAATTCAATGTGTTGTGTCTTAATTGTTAGGTTGTAATTTGATTCTGTTGGGTTGTGACTTGATATTTGTGGGCTGTGTTTCAGTTCATTTGGTTTAAGGATTGATTCCATTGATGTGTGGCTGGATTATGTTTGGTTGAGTCTTGGTTCCGTTGGGCTGTGGCTTGGTTCCGTGGGGTAGTGGCTTGGTTCCTTTGAGCTGTGACTTGATTCCATTGGGCTGTGGCTTGATTCCGCTGGGTCATGGCTTGATTCCGCTGGGCTGTGGCTTGATTCTATTGAATTGTGGCTTAATTTAGGTTTCAGTATATTAAGCTATAAACTAGTAGATCTGACTGCCATCACAAAAATAGTCATGCGCATTTTTATTATAACTAAGATAGCAATAATGCAAAAAAATAAATAAATAAATTGCCCGACGTTTATTATAAATCCAATTAAAATTCACTTGTCAAGAAGAATTAAGCCAAAAGCCTTCAACATAAATTATGGCTAGAGCTTAAAGAACGTTATCTCAGAGGACATTATCAACATAATCACCAGTACGCCAAAACACATCAGAGGTTTTATCTAGAGGATTCTTTGTTTGTAGGCTACAGTGAAACCGAATATGTATGAAAAACTGAAAGCTGAAAGTCATTAACCATTTACAGAAAATCTCTCAATTATTATGTAAGAGATTTCCCCGCAATATATGCTGCAATGAAATGAAAGGTAGACTGAACTGAAGGTACAGAACCAAAACATATTTTTTCCCATTTAACTAGGTATTAATAATAATAACAAATAAATCAATTTAATTTGGTTCTTACTGTATAACGCACAAGAGCATTTACAAAAAAAGCTCTTATGTCTTTGATTAAAATACACACAGAGACACACTTGCACAAAGAGAAGGACACACAATTCTGGCTCCCTGTAGAACTGAGCTCATATAATAGCACCTCTTCATTTATCATGTTTCACAATACCACATTTGGGCTTGATATGATGCTATGTTCTTTTCTTTTATAGCCGCCATCATATTTGACTTCCAACTTAGATGGCTTAATCCCATTAACTATGAGGAGGGATGTATATTGCTCTGAAGTCAAAGAGGCATCCAGACCAGATAAGAAAGCCAAGTTATACAGGCTTCAAAAGGATCACCAGACAAGTGGGCTCACAACTAAACAACCAAATAAATAGATGTGGGAGACAAAGAGGGCAGCATTTGACTATAAAACCACAAGCTAATGCTAAACTGGCGCTAGCTAAGCTTTATGAGATCACACACACAGAGAATGTCCATCCAGATGGCGTGTTTATAAAGGCAGGAGATTTTAAATCACGCCAATCTTACAAATGTGCGCCACAAATTTCATCAGGTTATTGATTTCCTCACAAGAGGCAATCATACTTTGGATTGTATGTACTGTAACTTAACAAAAAGCTATAAAGCATATCCCTCCCCCCACCTTGGTTGATTTGTCAATGTCAGTCTGTTTGCAACCACATCTAATAACATCTTAATGCAAGGAATAACCACACAGTTTGCACCAGTGGGGATAAATCAGTATTTGGTGTAAGAGAGCCAGTCTGGGAGACTGCTTTGATGAGACTTACTGGAACGTGTATAAAATTACTCAATACTAAATAATAACTACATGGACCTAAACACCCATGCAATACTTCCTCACCAGCAGACCACAGATTGTGAGCATGGGGAAGCATGTTTCTTACGTTCACCATGACATCTTCCACCGTACTGAGCACAAGATTGGCATAGGGTTGTGTGTTGTTATTATTATGTAAAATATTATTTGTCTTTTATTTATCATCATAATTTAATTAAATATCATTTCATCAATTTATGAACTCCTTGCAATTCCCTTGTTAAGAAACAAACATTATAGTGTACTAATGATAAATGTCCAAATACAAAAACAATTACAAAAAAGGTAAAAAGTAAATTAATTGTTGAGACAACAAAATGTAAAAAAATATTAAAACAAAAGATGAATAAATATGTCACACACCTTTGAATTGTAATTGAATTATTCTGTTCCTAAAGATTCCTACCCACACTTCCACAAACAGCTACTGGTGAACCTCTACAGGTCAGTCACCAATTCAGTCATCACCTACTGCATCACCGTGTGATGCTCTGGCTGCTCTGGCTTAGAAAACGGGAAGCCTCTCTTGCATCATTAAAACAGCAGAAAGGATTTCCGGCTCCCAGCTGTCTAGCCTGGAGGACATTTACAGGTCATGCTGCATCCAGCACGCCAGAACATTCAACAAAGACCTTTTACACCTAGATAGCATGTTCACCTTCCTGTCAATCGGGAGACCATACAGAAAACTGTATGCTCACAACAACACTTAAAAATGTATTTTATTACAGAGCAGTTGCTCTACTTGACAACTCACCTTTCACATGGATCTAGAGACCTCAATCACTCTCCGTTCGATGTCTCATTGTGTAAAATGTCAAATACACTTCCCCAGCATGCATCATTTTGCTAATTTTATGTTGTGTTCTCATAATGTTCACATTTCAGTCTGTGAAACACCTGCTGTCTTGTGTTGTGTTGGCATTGGTCACATTTTTTCTTTATAGTATATATACAGGGACAATAAACTTTCACTTTATGTTTCAATAATAATAATAATTCAAATGTTAAGTATTTAACAGTGCACTGCAGCGATTCCTTCTTTTCATGTGAGCCAAAATAGGAGGAAAAACTAAGAAACACAATCTGAAGTGAATCATATTCTTGAACTTAAAGATACATGTGTTAATCATCTAAAAACAAACCAGGTGATGTTTTCCTGAGATGCACCTAATGTAATCTCAGATTCCTGTTATTCCCTGAGAACTCAATGTGGTTTTTGGATAATGTAGCCTGGCTTCCATAAGGTTTACAGTTTTGTGCATTATGTAATGTTTTTATACTTGCTATGATTGTCAGGGCTGTTTATTTAGGTTAGCATAGGGCTTTGTGTCAGTGAGAACCAGTCTGGATTTCCTTTTCTGGCTGCCATTTAATGAATGCTTTATGTTTATGCGTGTTGGGAATGTATAAGATTGCACACTTGTAGTGGCATCATTACAAATGACGACATTTCACACTTTCATATCTTTAATATTTAATACAAGGCAACCTGGAGGTGCACAACCCAGTGGTAGTAGATGAACCAGAAAGACAAATTCTTTTGCAACACACCCTATGATGGTCTGGAGGCGCACAAAGTCCCAAATATTATATGGTAAAATATACTATATTATTACTATTCCTGACTAATCATTTTTATAAACAGAAGAAATCTCTAGACTGATTGGAATATGTAAATATATGTGATCTCTCTTTCATGTATCCACGGAATGGCAGCTTCTCCAACAATGTCTCTGGGTCCATCACCTAAATTTTTTTAGTGTACTACTATCCACTTTGAATGGATCTATTCTGGTAGATCCCAGTACCCTGGTGTGTTATAAATTCACTATGTGGTTTTACTTTATAATATGGCACTTGCGTGTATATCTAAACATTACATCATCATAAGTTAAGTCTGATTTAGAATGGATCTGTAGATTTTAGAAAAGGTACCTGTTCGTTTATTTTACAGATGTTGAGCACAACCTAGTGGTCCTAGCAAATAAGCACATGGTGAACAATAGAGCCTCATTTTAATGGCAGTATTGAAGAGATCATGATCTACTGGCTGGGGTACTTCTAAGAATTTTGTGCCCCATAAAATAATTTATATTACATTACTAGTACTGTCACTACTAACAAAACTGATCTCTGAAGGTCCTCAAAGGGTGTGAGACCTAAGAATTGTGTTAACCACGCTGTCAAAATAATGTGTAAGCATCTTGGTGTCTAACAAAAGTAAATTAAAAAAAAAAAAAAAAAAAACATTTTGACTTGCCTGTTTCAACTTTGGTGTGGTCAGCCCTTTCCATAATTTTCTCCTGGCTGATGAGGTAATCGACAATGCGCACACCGATGGCTGGTTCTGAATGATTCCATTCCAAAATAACTAATGAGCTACTGGGTTCATAGGACTGAGACAGCTTAAGCCTGTGCAAAAAGAAGCAAACCGGACATCTACAGATTATCCTGAATCAATAAAGCTTTGTAAAGTTGAAGTTAATTGAAATATAAGTCATGAAAATTAGCAGCTAATAGAAAAAAAACACTGGATGTGATTTTGTCAAGTAGGGTGTCAGAGTGTGATGACCAAACCCGCCTCAATCTGTTTTTCCGCTAAGAAAACCAAAATGTAATATTACAAAAAAAATGTATTAAATACCAAAATTAAATACTTAAATGACACATACACATGTTGTATGTAATGTTGCATGTAATGTAATACAAATGTCATTCAAGTATTGCATAATTTTTTCAATTAAATAATTACATAATACTACATCAAAATCACATTTACCTAAAAGTGGTTAACTCTGTGTTTGCATGCCTTTTACCTGGGCTGTAAAAGTGGGGCACAAGTCGGCAGTCCATCTATACCAAATGCACTGGAGTCACAGCGACACCAGTCATCAATGACATCACCTTTCCCTGAGCACCACAACATGCTCATCATAGTCTCCTGCAGAGCCTGCCGAAACCAAAGCCAATATATGAGCCATATTGTTTCATTTTCTGAACTCTAATAAGAAAACCGTCACATATCACACTATTATCCAAACTACTGCCACACCATAATAACTTTCATTAACAATATTAACATTATTATAATATCAATGTCAGTGTATAGGTGAATGAAAAATGACTGGTTGTTTCAATGGAAAAGGATACAGATATATATGTAATATGTAAACTGCTAATTAATGCGGGTGTTATTATTAGTCTTCACCGCTAGACGTCCCTCTTCTTTAACTTGGATGTTGTAAATTGACTTATTGATTCAGTGCGTAACAACCAACTCAGAGAACACTTTCTAATGCAGGGATCCGTAAACCCTCTGAACAATTCCTGAAACAAAAGCTGGGTGGTCTCCATATGCATTTTACTCCCCAATAGCTTGTGGTACAAGGAGAGTACATTATATTTAATTTTCATCAGATAATTTTGATATTTAGCACCATATTAATCCATGGTTAAGAATGGGGATTCCTGCATTATTTAACCTTTTTGGCAGAAACCTTTATCTAGACTATTTTTCATTTACTAATCTTCTATCTTGCTTATTCCCTCACAAGGGTATGCTGGAGCCAATCCCAATATGTGCATATTTTTGGACCAGAGTACCCGGAATCAGTCTATGCAAGTGCGGAGAGAACATGCAAACTGCGCACATGTCCGGGATTCGAACATGGGACATTCTTGCTGTGTGACTCAAGTCATGAGTTGAGGTTCCTGAAAGATAAACAGCAGCAGAAGCAACATGAGGTCAAAAAAAATTGTGGACACAAAAAAAGTAATTACATTTAATTGAACTGTGTCATAAGTTAGTGTCATAAGTTAGTGGGAACATGAGGAGCGACAGAGCAGTACATTGCCTTAAATTAATATATGTAGAAATAAAAAAGAAAATCAGAAAAAAAATCTAAATTGGAAGGCGGCGTGGTGGCGTAGGGGTTAGCCCTACGCCACCTTCTAGGACAAGAAGGTCCCGGGCTCGAATCCCGGGCCGGGATCTTTCTGTGCGGAGTTTGCATGTTCTCCCTGCGCTTGCGTGGGTTTTCCCCGTTTGAGATGTGCTTCATCAGCTGATAGAAGATGAGTTCATTCATTCATTCATTCATTCATCTTCTTACCTGATTATTCCTTAATTCGGTGTCACAAGGGTCTGCTGGTGCCTATCCCAGCTCACAGGGCAGGGGTACACCCTGGACGGGTCGCCAGTCAATCGCAGTTCAACGACAAACAACCGTTCACACACACATTCACTCCTATGGACAATTTAGAATCACCAATTGACCTATGTAGGTTTTTGAACATTTAGAAGGAAACTGGAGTATACGGAGAAAACACACGCAAGCATGGAGAGAACATGCAAGCTCCGCACAGAAAGATCCCGTGCTAACCACTACACCACTGCGCCGCCCATGAATTGAGTTATTTTTCTTAAATAACCCAATCAATCTTCATACAAAGTGGTGCCTAAACTAATGTGGTGTGCCTGATTAAGGAAAAACGGATATCTCATGGATAAAACCTGCTGAAATATCAGACTGAACCAGGAGAATAACAAAAGGCTTTTTTGACATTTACATTTCTTTTACCATTTACTTTGATCCAATTTATACTCAAAGATTCTCATCTGTTCGCTTAATCAAAGTATTCAGTTTAATAACATTTTTATTTGTATCACATTTGCATTTAACAGTAGACTTTGTGTCCAAGCAGCTCACTATTACATTTGCATGGTTTGGCAGATGTGCTTATCCAGAGTGACTTACATTTACCTCCTTTAAACAACTGAACAACAGAGGCTTAAGGGTCTTGCTCAGGGGCCCAGCAGTGGTAACCCTGATCTTCTATGTATCAGTCTAACATTTTAACCACTGAGCCACCATTTCCGCAGCTACACAGAATGCAGCAAGTTTAAAAAATCAAACATGAAAAAGCCGTTGGCGACTGTGGCAAAGAAACATTTGCTGAGATTAATCAGGAGAAAATCTTGCAAGGAACCAGATTAAAGAGGGAATCTGGGTAAGAAGGTATAAGTAACTTACTTAATCATTAGCTGTAGGGAGGAGTGAGATACGTTACACAAACTAAAGATAAATTTTATACACTGCTGCAGTTTCTGTTTCCTCTTCCAGAAGGTTGACTGTATAGTAAAACAACCATATATGGTGGGGTAGTAGATAGCACGGTTCCTTCACAACAAGAAAGTCCCGGGTTTGATTCCGTGATTTTTCTGTGTGCAGTTTGCATGTTCTCCCCGCGCTTGCGTGGTTTTTTTCCTGGTACTCCGGTTTCCTTCCACAAGCCAAAAACATGCAGATTAGGTTGATTGGTGATTCTAAATTGTCCACAGGAGTGAATGTGTGTATGAATTGTTGGTCTTCTATGTGTGGCCCTGAGATGAACTGGCGACCAGAGCAGTGTGTACCCCCACCTCTCACCCTATGTGTGCTGGGATAGTGTGTACCCCCACCTCTCGCCCTATGTGTGCTGGGATAGGTGCCAGCAGACCCCCGTGACCGCGAATTAGGGTATAAGCGGGTAAGAAGATGAATGAATGAATCAATCAACATATAAATTGTAATAAATGGTGCAAGGTTAGTCTTTTTATAAGGGGTCAATTTTTCTTCATAGCTTTTATTTCCCTTTTGCAATAAGAATACCTAAGGGCATATCCCAAAGAAGAAAACATGAGAAACCGAAAAAATTCTTTAAGTATTAAAGATTAAAGATAAGATACTAAAGATAAGAGATTACTTGCACCCAATCCAGATGGGAAGGAAGTGTGTGTAATGTTTTAAAAAGGTTAAAGAAATAAAGTGCTCTAAAACAGTGCTACAAAAACAGCCATGAATGCTTTTCTGTGCACATCCATGGCTCCTTCTGCTTGCTGATAATATTCTCCACATTTAGGTGGTTAGCACTCACACACTCTGTTAAAGATACTGGGGGTGTAACATGAACTTTAAGTAGGTAAACAGATAATTTTTATATTTAACAAAGTGTTATAGAACCTAAGCAACCAAAGATAAATTTTTTATTATAAAAGATTTTATAGGTCTACAAACACAGCATGGTGTCTCATCAAACAAACACTTTTTGAATAATAAAATAAATGAATGTTAAGATACTAAAAATGTTTTGATCTGCAGCATAGGTTGTCACTGTTTGTACAGCCATAAACAGGAGTAGTGACAGGAGTGTGAGAACAAACATAAGACATTTCTATAAATAATGCTATAAATATTTATTGTGGAATTAAAATTAAGCTAATCCGACACACACACCTGGTAGGTTTCATTGTTGTTGACAAGCTCATAGATTGGTGCTGCCTTGGTGACTTGGAGTAGCACAGGCTCGGAAGGTTTCTGCATCCCAGGGCTCATGTGGCACAGGTGGCAGGAGGGTGGGCACTGACCCTGGCTGCTGCAGTCCATACGCACAGCTGCTGTCAAGCGCTTAGCCCCCGAGTCCAGCAGGCTGGCTATATAGGCTGGATAGGTGAGCGTGCGTGTCTCTTTATCCCACTCCTCCGATTCATCAGATGGAGAATTACCTGCAACAAGAACCGCTTTTATGAAAATAGTTTTAAACAAGGAGCATGTGGTAAATGCAATTAAATGTTAATTAAATGTCTGAATAACACTTTAATCACTTTTGAACCATTAATTGTTTAATATTTATACATAGGGTTTGATTCCTCTAGCCCTGCCTGTCATAGCTCTAATCCTCTCCTCTCCTCTCCTCTCCTCTCCTATCCTATCCTTATCCTCATCCTTATCCATATAATCCTGTCAATATATTTATAATAATAATATTTGATATTGTTGATATTTTATTTTCATTATTGGTATAATTACTTTCATTCTTATAATAAGAATAACAATAATAATAATAAGCAGGAATGAGCAGAATGTTAAAGCAGTCATTCAACTGGATGCATATATTTATGCATAATGACTAGGTTTTTGACCATTGTTCTACCTGCATTGTTTTATTTTATTTTCTTCAGACAAAAATGTGGAAGAAACAGTGTTAAGGTTTTGGTGGTTGTTTCTGCAGCAGAACTTTAAAGTCAAAGATTCAGCTATCAAACTTGTTCGTCCGATGAGTAATTGTAGGAATCATATTAATAGAACTGCATAAATATAATTTCTGTTCCCATTTTCCCTACAAGTAGGAAATCAAGAAGTTATATCAAACAATTGGGATTAAAAAAATGTTTGTGCAATCCTTTATGCTTAAAACAGGCATATCATATCAGACAAATGAGTCAAGAATATATGCTGCATCTCACAATTTCTGCAACAACTGCCAGACTTGCTGTGGATCTCTTGAAACAGGAAACAAATAAATAAGTTAAACTGCTGGGTCTTTAGGTCTCCTGAGAAACAACACCTAATAAGAGCAGCAGCAAGTCAAGTCATTATCATTCCCTTGAACTCACAGAAAGAGAGGAATATGATGAATGAGAGACCGAGAGAGAGAGAGAGCCCACACATTTGATGAGTGATTTCATTTAACTTTGTGTTAAGAGCAACAATAGATGAGCAGCTTCAGGACCTTCTACTAACAATGTGAAAACATTACCATGTCAGATTCAGTTTACAGTCACATGACTGCCATTATCTTCCACTGCACTTTAGAAATCCTTTGAATTTGAGCAACTAATAAATCTTTAAAAGATCCAATAACCAAAAAAGATAAATGTAATTTTTGGCTTGAAAAACAGCAGAACTATCCTATAAAATGAAGCAAGCTTTTAAAAGCCATTTCACAGATGTTTGGGGGATTTACACAAGCCACTGTTTAGAAATGATCACATTTAGAGGAGTCTCCTCTGTGTTCAGGAATGATTCAAGGGCTAAAAGGATTAGCAGTGATAATTCACTCAGCAAACAAAAGAGGGAGCTGTAGGCTAAACTTCATATAAGCAGGTAATGTAACAAAACAAGGATGATTTCCCTTTTAGTTAACTGAAAAGTTTTGAGCACTTGAATTATTTTCCACCGAACATTCATTCATTCATTCATTCATTCATTCATCTTCAACCACGCTTATTCCCTAATTCAGGGTCACAGGGTGTCTGCTGAAATCTGTTGATTTTACTGCACATAATGTGAATGGCAGGGGTACACCCTGGACAGGTTGCCAGTCCATTGGAAAGCCATACATGAACGAACAACCACACACACACACACACACACAATTTAAATCACAAATTAACGTAACATGTTGGGGCAGCGCGGTGGCGTAGTGGATAGCACTCACAACAAGAAGGTCGCCTCACAACAAGAAGGTCCTGGGTTCAAATCCCAGGCTGGGGATCTTTCTGTGCGGAGTTTGCATGTTCTCCCCGCGCCTTCATGGGTTTCCCCCGGGTACTCTGGTTTCCTCCCACAGTCCAAAAACTTGATTGGTGATTGTAAATTGTCCATAGGAGTGAATGTGTGTGTGAATGGTTGCTTGTCTATGTGTTGCCCTGCGATGGACTGGTGACCCGTCCAGGGTGTACCACCGCCTCTCGACCTATGTGTGCTGGGATAGACGTAGCAGACCCCCATGTCCCCGAATTCAGGAATAAGCGGGTAAGAAGATGAAAGAAGGAATGAATGAATGAATGAATGAATGACTGAACCGAACATGTTTTTGGACTGTTGGAGGAAATCGGAGTACCCGGAGAAAACCCACGCAAGTGCAGTGAGAATATGCAAAGAAAGACTTTTTGCTGTTATGCGACAGTGCTAACCACTACACCACCATGCCAACCCCTCAGAACATTAAAGATTGACCTCCTACGCTATGTTTTTAATCTGATGATGAATAAATATAGTTTCAGTTTTTAAGGTCATCTGTTTATGCTAACATGCAGTAAAACTACTCTTGTTGTGGAAAAGGTAGGTTTGAGCAATAGTCTGACCTTTTGCAGCTTCATGAAATGAGATAAATTTCATTGTGCTGGTAGAGACGACTACACCTAAGCGAAGATAAATTGCTCTCAACAACTTGCCACTGCACATGAAAATTCTGTATGACCCTGCAAGATACAGTGATACATTCCATGCATGTTAAATGTTCTTCACACAGTTACTACTGACATAAAGTGGCTATGTAGGATATATGTATTATAGCTGCAGCAAAAGATAAGTTAGACCACATCCAACGACTATAATAATCTTCTTATTAGTAAACTCTTCGCATTATGTGTCATCATCCTCTGGCCCCGCTCCGTCAGTTTACGTGGCCTACCATTTTGAGTTGCTGTCGCCCAAACACTTTCTAGTTCTTATAATAT
>JAOTRA010000034.1:12035106-12045390 GCA_026260255.1 Pseudolaguvia tuberculata
TATCTATCTATCTATCTATCTATCTATCTATCTATCTATCTATCTATCTATCTATCTATCTATCTATCTATCATATATATATATGATATATGATATACATATACAAGAGAGAAACATTTCCAAGGATCTCATTGCATTGGCACTGGTGTATCAAGCATAAACCATCTCAAGGAATTGCCAATACAAGCATAATTACATCTGTGCTTATACTATGCATGTTCTTCAGCAGTGAAGGACACATTCAAATGGGTTTTCAAAACATGTACAGCTTATTATTTAAATATAAAAATAGTTCATTTACATATTAATAGTTTATATACTTTTATTTTATATCTGTAATGCTGCAGTGAAACAATAGGCATTGCTTAAAGAATTGTACACAAATATAAAATAATAAAGCACATAATGAAAACAAAACAAATGACTGCAATTAAGCAGTGACCATCAAACTTATTTATTTATTATTGCACTCAGGCTACATTCAAAGAGACTTTACACTACTTTTACACTACACTAAACTCGTAAACTAACATGCATGGTTTTGGACTACAGTAGGAAACCATACTACCTGGATTAAGTCCACACAAGCACAGGGAGAACAAGCAAATTCTGCACAGACAGTCTGGGAATTGCTGTGAGGCAACAATGCTAACTACTAAGCCACTGTGCCGCTTAGACAAAAGTATAACTGTAAAAGCAAATTAAGTATTTTAGCCCGCATTCGATTAATCTATGCACAGATTTTTTTTGTGCAAACCAAACCTTGTTTTTTTGCCTTGTAACTGTCTCTGGATTAAATACACTGCTCTATTCACTGTTTCTTCTACCTTCCACTTGACTAGAGGTTAAAAATAAAATGGTAACCAGTTTAATGAATATTAGTGCCTTTTTAAGAATTGCCATTTCAGTCCTGCATTATGAGGAAAGACATCAACATTATTTGTAAAGAGAAATTAACTTTAACATTAATTGTTAGTTGAAGTATGTTAATTAATTAACATACTTCAACATAATAAATAAGATGCTACTCTACAAAAAATAATTACACCTCATAATTCATTTGTGAAAATAATTTAAAATTTTTAGTTTAGTTGCCGGTCCCAACCCGAATAAATGGGGAAGGTTGCATTAGGAAGGGCAACCAGGGTAAAACTGCGCCAAATCAAATGTGCGGATCATGAATAAGAATTTCATACCGGATCAGTCGAGACCCGGGTTAACAACGACCGCCACATGTACTGTTAGCCGACAAGGTACCGGTGGAAATTGTGCGACTATTGACCAAAGGAGGAGAGGGAGAGGAAGAAGATGTCTACAGAGACGGCAGACGAAGGAAAAGTGTGGGAGAGTGGAGGTTAGGGTGGGTTATTTAAATGTTGGTACTATGACTGGTAAAGGGAGAGAATTAGCTGACATGATGGAGCGTAGAAAGGTGGATGTGTTATGTGTTCAGGAGACCAGGTGGAAAGGCAGTAAGGTCAGGAACATTGGAGGTGTATTTAAGTTTTATCATGGTGTAGATGGAAAGAGAAATGGTGTAGGTGTAATCCTGAAGAAGGAGTACATTGAGAGTGTGATGGAGGTGAAGAGAGTTGCAGATACGTTGATGAAAGTGAGGCTAGAAGTTGAGGGCGTGATGATAAATCTAATCAGTGCTTATGCTCCACAAGTAGGTTGTGAGATGAAGGAAAAGGTAAGATTCTGGAGTGAGTTAGATGGAGTGGTGGAAAGTGTAGCTAGGCATGAAAGAATGGTGTTAGGAGCAAACATTAATGGTCATGTTGGTGAACATGGGGAACAGAGGTGATGAGGATGTGATGGGTAGGTATAGCCTTAAGGAGAGGAATGTGCAAGGGCAGATGGTGGTAGATTTTGCTAAAATGATGGGGTTGGCTGTGGTTAACACATATTTTAAGAAGAAGGAAGAGCATAGGGTAACAAATAAGAAGGGAAGAAGTTGCACCTAGGTGGACTATATTTTGTGGAGGAGAGGTAACCTAAAAGAGATTAGGGACTGTAAGGTGGTAGCAGGGGATAGTGTAGTTAAACAGCATCCGATGGTTGTCTGTAGGATAGCTTTAAAGGTTAGAAAGAAGAGGAAAAGATAGAGGACAGAAAAGAGAATAAGATGGTGGAAGATGAAGGAGGAAGAGTGTAGTGTGAGATTCAGGGAGGAGGTCAGTCAGGGCCTTGGTGGCAGTGAAGAGCTGTTGAATGATTGAGCAATGACTGCAGAAGTGTTTAGGGAAACAGGAAGGTACTTGGTGTGACAACTGGAAAGGAAAAAGAATACATAAAGACATGGTGGTGGAGGTGTGTGGGAAAGCATAAGAAAAAAGAGGTTGGCGAAACAGAATGGGGATCGGCAGAGAGATGAGAGAAAAGGCAGGAGTGTAAGGAGATGAAGCAGCAGGTTAAAAGGGAGGTGGCAAAATCTAAGGAAAATGCATATGAGGAGCTATATGAGAAGTTGGACACTAAAGAGGGAGAAAGGGATTTTTACCGGTTGGTCAGGCCGAGAGACAGAGATGGGAAGGATGAAATGCAAGTTAGAGCAATAAAGGATACAGATGGAAATTTGTTGGCTCGTGAGGGGTGTGTGTTGAGAGGGTGAAGAGATTATTTTGAGCAACTAATGAATAAAGAGAATGAGAGAGAGAAGGTTAGATGATGTGGAGGTGATGGAGCAGGAAGTGGATAGGATTAGTAAGGCAGAAGTGAGAGCAGCTATTAAGAGGTTTAAGAGTGGAAAGGCGGTTGGACCGGATAACATTCCAGTAGAAGCGTGGAGATGTTTAGGAGAGATGGCAGTGGAGTTTCTGACTAAATTGTTTAACAGTATTTTGGAAGGTGAGAGGATGCCTGAGGAATGGAGATGGAGTGTTCTGGTACCAATTTTTAAGAATAAGGGAGATGTGCAAGCGTGCAGTAACTACAGAGGAATAAAGTTTATAAGTCACACCATGAAGTTATGGGAAAGAGCTGTGGAAGCCAGGCTGAGGGAAGAGGTGGCCATCTGTGAGCAACAGTATGGTTTCATGCCAAGGAAGAGTACCACAGATACAATCTTTGCTTTGAAGGTGTTGATAGAGAACTATAGGGAAGGCCAAAAGGAGTTGCATTGTGTGTTTGTGGATCTGGGGAAAGCGCACGACAGGGTTCCGAGAGAGGAGTTGTGGTATTTTATGAGGAAGTCAGGTGTAGCAGAAGTGAGGATGGTGCAGGACATGTATGAGGGCAGTGTGACAGCAGTGAGATGTGCGGTAGGAATGTTGGACTGGTTTAAGGTGAAGGTGGGATTACATCATGGATCGGCTCTGAGCCCTTTCTTGTTTGCACTGGTGAAGGACAGGTTGACAGATGAGGTCAGACAGGAGTCTCCATGGATGATGTGAGAATAGGGAACAGGTTGAGAAGAATCTGTAAAGGTGGAGGTATGCGACAAGGGGAATGAAAGTCAGCAGGAGTAAGACTGAGTACATGTGTGTGAATGAGCGGGAAGGCAATGGAGTGATGAGGTTGCAGGGATAAGTGGTAGTGAAGATGAAAGAGTTTAAGTACCTGGGGTCAACAGTGCAAAGTAATGAAGATTATGTCAGAGAAGTGAAGGAAATAGTGCAGGCAGGGTGGAGCGGGTGGAGAAGAGTGGCAGGATTGATTTGTGATAAACAAGTTTCAGCAAGAGTGAAAATGAAAGTTTACAGGACTTACAGTGAGACCAGCGATGTTATACGGTTTAGAAGCAGTGGCGTTGTAAAAAAGACAGGAGGAGGAACTGAAGGTGGCAGAGTTGAAGATGTTGAGATTTTCATGATGTGGATGGACAGGATTAGAAATTATTTTATTAGGGGGACAGTGCATGTAGGATGTTTTGGAGACAAGGTGAGAGAGGCTAGGTTGGGATGGTTTGGGCAGAGGAGGGACATGCAGTATATTGGTAGAATGCTGAGGATGGAGGTGTCGGGCATGAGGAAAAGAGGAAGTTTATGGATGTGGTGAAAGAAGACATGCAGGTATTTGGGGTGAAAGAGACAGATGTAAAGGACAGCGTAGTGTGGAGATATGCTGTGGTGACCCCTAATGGGAGCAGCCGAAAGGAGAAGATTTGTTAGCTATTGATTACCTGATCAAAACTTCTACTTAACCAACATATTAATGACCTTGCAGTTTATTTATTAATTTTTATTTAACATTTTCCTTAGAAACTGACCTGTGTAGGGTGTACTCCTGCCTTTCGCCCCATGCGCGCTGTGATTGGCTTCAAAAAACCCCTGTGACTCCGAATTAGGGAATAGGCGTTTTAGAAGATGAATGAATAAATTAATTAATATTACTGATGCAGGAATAAAAGTTGGTTTGTTTGCTGTGAGGGAATAAACTTCTAGTATTAATTATAGTGATATAGATTAAAAAAAAGGCTTGTTCAGAGCATTACTATTTCCCTTCATTGTAAATAAAAGAGGGTGCGGTGGTGTAGATTCTAAATTGTGAATGTGTGTGTGAATGGTTGTCGATGTGTTGCCCTGATATGGACTGGAAGTACTCGAGTGTCCTGTACAGACCCCGCAGACACCACCCCTGACCTCATGACTTCTGGACTGACCAAACACTGGTGTTTCATCTCAGTAATATTATTATAGTTGAATCATAACAATATACGTACACAATGTGTTTAAACTGATACACAAACTAACAAATCCCAGACACACCAAACCAACAACCCATTGAACACTAAATACAATTATATTAATTAATAAATAAAAAAAATGTGGAAATCTGCATAATTTTCAGGGGAGTAAAAACAACTCTTAGGGTTTCACTTTCCATATTCAAGGCAAGATACATAAGCTGTAGTTGCTGTAGTTTTTTTTTTTTCTTTTTACACATTTTATTAGAGCTTTTGATGTGCCCTGTCATCTACTCTTTTCCCTTGGCCATTGAAAAACAGGTACAAGGGGTAGGGATGAAAATAATCCACTCAGAAATGGAATACCCCTATTACACTACTACACCAGAACACAATATCATTTGTGATAAAATTCTAATACCGTGCCACTAGACTTTTATTTCTGACAGGATATTCTGTCAAGTCATCAGGTAAACATTATAAGGCATAAAAATATGGTTTGGTACGATTGTCCAGCACTGTTATTTCTTTTGAAAAGTGTCTTTGAAGAACATGACAGTAAAATATATTTGTTGGTTGTTAATTTCCTAAGTAATGCATATCATTTAATTGTGAATATCTTTGGCAGCCATGTTGCTGCTAATAAAAATTAGTAGCTGCAGGTAGCTAATGGATTTTTAGGAAATTCCCAAATATTTGAAGTGTGGTTCAGAAATCTTCATTTGAAAGGGCTAATCTGGCTTCTCTCTCTATGCATGCACCTTTCACAAAAAGAGAATTGAGACACCCCTACCCCTTCAAATGAACATGTGGAACAGAGGGGTACAAAAAAGGGGTAGAATGAGATTGGGTCTAAATAGATGGCTTGTAGAGTGTTTAAAATTAATGATCTAAATAAACTGACACCGATTTTAATGGTCGAGTAGCATAATTAAACTCTGTGCAACAATGAGTTCTAGTGTCTGGTGAACTGAACATCAACTTAATATCATGGAGTTGAATACAGTATAATTGTTGAGAGTTTGAGTTTTTTTGCACTATTTCTACTGTTACTTTAAACACAACACAGTAAAACATTCTCTTTCTGCATTATACAGCTGGTTAGATAGGCAGTGAATTGTATTTGTTGTTGTGAAATTTTGTCCAGTCAACCATATTCCAGCCTAAACATCAAATTAATATTTCTGTACTGATGGCTGACTATCTAAAAAAAAAGCTAAAAAAAACCCCTCAAAAAACAGAGCTCTTTGGAGCTAAGCACAATTGCCTATTCTGTGGCGAAATTTATTAAATGAACGGCTGACAAATGGTCTGTGCCGCATAGTGTGTGATGCGCTAAACTATTTTGACTTAAGTCCCGACACTACAGTAAGTTGTTTTTGTCTATTTCTTGATTTCGCCTCTGCTCTCAGCCGTCACTTTCTTTATTGTCTGAGACGATCTCCATCAAAGTGTCTGCTAATGAGTTCCATTGGAACTCATTTGGAACTCATTTGAAGAGGGTGATTAGATTGCGGTAATACATTATGTGTGTACTCAGCAGGATATTATTCTCTGATGGCTAGAACAGCAGCGGTGCCATCCGTGCGCTCAGGATGTCATCTTCATTAGACTCTGCTTGCTCGCTCTTTCCCCTCTCTCTCTCTTGCCTGCTTACCCAGCAGCTTTTACACCTTTCTGTATCACACTTTTTGTCACACATTTTTGTATCGCCTTTTTGTACCCATCATCCCGCTCTTTCTCTCTGCTAACAGCTTTCCCTGTCTTGGTTTCACTTCATTTTAACGTTTATATTATATTATGATTCTAGTAACAGATCATTTGAGTCTTGTCATAGAAATCACATTTGACTTACAGTAATAGAAATCACATTTGACTATAATAAAAATCACATTTGGCTTACAGCAACAGCAATTCAATTTAACTCCTGGTAATATAAATTACATTTCATCCAAGGTAATAGAATTCAGTTATAGAGCTAACTGAAGAAAATTCATACGCTAAAAGCCAATGATAAGCATTGTGTGTGAAAGATAATTACAAAGTGAATTTCAAAAGTCTGAATGTTTTCAATCAAATCTGACTTAAGGCAATAGAAAACACAATTGGCTTACAGTAATAACATTTGTTGTACGGTAATAGAAATCACACCTAAAAGTAATAGAAATCACATTTAATGTACAGTGATATTGATCAAATGTGACATTTACAGTTTGTTTACCATTAACAAACACACTATATAATGCCCATATAACCATTAAACAAAAGTTCAAGTTTGAGATTTAAGCAAGCACACAGCTACGTAAGTAAGATGTATGGCTTTCTCAATAAATAACACAGAAGCATTGTACCAAAACAGTGTTTCTCCAGGACCATGGTGCTACATGAAACGACACAGACAAGACATCAATGAGCTAACAACACAAATCTAAAGACCAGAGAATGTCACCTTAGCAACATAAAGTGTATGCATACAAACGAGTAAATAAACAATACAAACATTACTCCAGGCAGTACAAAAACAGTTGAGACAAATGCAAAAACAAGGCACATAATATAGTGCTGAATGGATTAGATGAGATTGTACAAAGTAAACATTGTGCAAGGTTATAGTGGAAAAAGTCTTTCCATTGAATGTGTGTGTGTGTGTGTGTGTGTGTGTGTGTGTGTGTGTGTTATTCAATTCTGGGTGTTGATGAGTTTGATATCTTGAGAAAAGACACACCTTTGTTCAAAAACACAAACTATTACAAATGATTTGTACTGTAGTTCCTGAAGTCTTGACAGATCTTTTTAAATTGTGTCTTATGTGCCTATTAAAGCCATATTTACATCAATTACAATGTCCTGTTGTAACAGCTTCCTCAATGGTGCAGGAACGTTACTGAAATCTACCATACAGGTTGACGACATGAAAGAACTGGATGTTGCAGGTGTTTCACTAATATTTATTTATGCAGGAGGGTTTGATTTGGGAGGGGAAGATGTAATTAGGAGAGACTGACAGCTTATCTAAAGTAATTATAGCAAAGACTGATGAAGGTCCCAGGTGAGAGCCTCAAAGTGTTGAATGATATCTTGGTGTTGCTGGTCGAAAATAGCTTAATTATTTCATGCAAAGTAGAAGCATGTACCTCGTTACATTAAGATAATATGTTCCTCCATATTAAACTGACAAAGTAAAAGAACAAAATATTTTACACATGTTACCAGCAACATGGCTGTATCTGCCCCAAACATTCAACAGATTTCAAGTTAATTTGTATAATTGTATAGACTCAGTAGCGTGTTTTGAACAGAATCATTATTTCAACAAAGATGACACCAGACAACCTTATCCGACATTATTGTCTAATCTCACTACGATTTTTAAGGCTGAATGAACAAATCCCAACAGCCAGTGAAAAGTGTGAAAGATAATATAACAGTAAGACAAAGAGTTTGTACAATTTAGTATGGTGTTTTTTTCATTTAGTCGTTATTCTAAATAGTCTTCATGCACAGGCATTTACTGAAATGAGTTTCACTAAGTTCAATAATAGAGGTAAAGCTTTTGCTAAACTTTGTCAGTAATTTTTCTTCAATATTGTGCACTGCTAGTATGGACATACACACACACTGGCATAAAAATGGCATACACTAGGCTACAGCAGTATCTTAATTTATTTTAGGAAAACCTTCTGAATAGGTGGAAACACAGCAAGCTGAATGCTAATGATGTTATATGTTTAAGGTTTTATTTAATTTTTCAACCAGCTATATCATACAATACATTCATTGCTGGAGATTCGGTTGCCACTAACCGTTTTAAGTTAGGCATCATCACTACTGGAAATATTGTGAGGGAGCCCTGTGACCAAAACTGGCTGCAGCTCAAATACACCTAGATAAATGCAAGCTCCAACAGAGGACATCTGGAAACATATGAGGAGGTTCAATAAAAGGTAGAGATTTCCTAATTATATTGGTGCTTTTGATGGGAATCAGGCCAAGATTGAAGCCCCTGCAAACACAGGTTCCCTTTAGTTTGATTATGAAGGCACCTTTTTCTTTGTCCTTCTCGCATTAGAAGATATCGATTATCATTTTCTGGCCAGTGATTCTGGGAGCTATAAGAGGAACTGCGATAGAGGCATATTTGCAGATCCTTTCTCAGGGCCGGTCCCTACAGCATGGGAACCTGAACTGGGGAAGGTCAAACATGTTATTGAGACAAACATGGCCATATTTGCTCCAAATGTCGAGAAGCACCTAGAAAAAGAAGAACATCTTCAACAAATGCTTGTAAAGGGCAAGTCACATCTCGGAAAACTTGTGTGCCATTTTGACCTAAAGATTCATGGTTTATTAAAGGCCACTAGAGGCGAAACCAACATCAAGGAAACCTGATCTTATGCAACCATCTGCGACAGAATTCATTGGGACAAGCCGGCCAGGGTGACAGCTTTGACTTTGATGGCAATGTGTGTCTACAAGAGTTACAGAAACTAAAATGATCTGAAATCACACATATGAAGAGGCTTTTCACTTTACAGACACATTCAAAAAATATTTTGTCTCAGCTACAGGCGAGGTACCATGGCAGTATGAGCGTAGACTCAGATAAGAGGAAAACTGCGGTGAGTGTCTAATGCTTGTGTGTTTTATGTCAAGCTACTTGAAAATACAAGTGTTTTATTTTTGAGATGAGAAAACTCAATACAAAAGAGTTTTCTCATCTCAAAAATAAAACACTTCAAGAGAAATAATTCCTTAATTAAGAGAAGAGATTTTAAACAGTTAAAAAAGGCTTCTATCTATAAAATATTCATATATTTATTATTTCTTAATCTTATCTGATAACTTATCTATATTACATCAGATATTGTACATTCAAATTCAAATGAATTTATTACCACTTGATTAAATGTAGTACATATGTAAGCTGATGAACTGGGAAATTGTTTGTTGCAGACAACTGCAACTGCCGACAAATGTTTAATTTCCCGTTAATTTTTTGTAACTTCATTGTTGACTTGCCAATTCAGTTGCATTCATTTTATTAACAAGGATCTCAGAAGTAAATTCATTTTGCTCTCCTTGTGCAGAAACTAAGCTATTGAGAAAGGTGGAACATTGTATCAGTTTGCAGCTCATGTCAGGCCTGACACTGCTGTTGCTCTCTCTCTTTCCTTCACTTTTCTTTCATCCCTTGCTTCTCTCCACTGACAGCACCACGCTAGGCTGTGTATGTACTTTTTTTTGCATTTAACACTATGGCTACCTGGAGAAGTGTGCTGCCCTCACTCTTTGTTTTCATCACAGTTCTTTTTCTTTTTGTTTCTATTTTCCCCCATTCCATTCTCATCAGCATCATGGGTTATAGCCTGATTTACTGTCTCATTGTGCAAGGAGGATATTGTACCCATATTGATCCATTTATTCTTTTTGCTGGCCCCCTATTCACTTTTGCCCCTATTCATCTTCCTTGTAAGTGACATATGTGTATTACGCTGCTTTACTACTTCAGTTAATCCACACTGAAATTTAAACACACCACACACACTAAAACATGTTAATATGCTGCAAGTCCACAGAGACATGTTCACACACACACACACACACACACACACACACACACACACACACACACACACACACACACACACACACACACA
>JAOTRA010000034.1:12045490-12056860 GCA_026260255.1 Pseudolaguvia tuberculata
TCATAACTTAAAAAATTTGACGTAACTGATTACCTCAAATTTTTTGAGTTTGCTCAACTTTTTCGGGATTACAGTGTATGTGGCCCTTTCATGGACTGGAGACCTGTCCAGGGTGTACCCCTGTCTTTCCCCCAACTTGAACTGGGATAGGTTTCATCAAACCCCCATGAATAAGAATATATATAAGAGTAAGCGAGTAAAATATAAAAACTATTTATGTTCATTTATGTGTGTATTTATAAGTAAACGCACCGAAAGATTGTTTAATCTGTTTCTTTTGTTTTCCTTTACATGTAAATTATAAAATATCTTGCATCTTTCAAAGTGATATAAATTCAGTCTAAACTTTGCTATTTATCCACGCAAATCAAACAGAAATGAATATGATTCATAAAGGTTACAGAACAATGCTCTATTACACCCCTGAATATCTTTTTCTTCTTTCGGCTGCTCCCGTTAGGGGTCGCTTCTCCACACTACCCTGGTCCTCTACATCTGCCCCTTTCACCCCAACTACCTGCATGTCTTCCCTCACGGCATCATTCTTCTACCAATATGCTGCATGTCCCTCTGTACATGTCCACATACATAGTTGACAAGATGGAGCGTAGAAAAGTGGATATCTTGTGTGTTCAGAAGGTCAGGTGGAAAATGTGGATTTAAACTGTTTTATTATGGTGTAGATGGAAAGAGAAATGGTGGAGGTGAAGAGAGGGCGATGAACGTGAGGCTGTAAGTTGAGTGCGTGATGGTAAATATCATCAGTGCTTATGCGCCACAAGTAGGTGGTGAGATGGAGGAAAATGAAAGATTCTGGAGTGAGTTAGTTGGAGTGGTGAAGACTGTAGCTAAGCATGAAAGATTGGTGATGGGTACAGACTTAAATAGTCATGTTGGTGAAGGGAACAGAGGTGATGAGTAGGTATGGCCTTAAGGAGAGGAATGTGGAAGGGCAGATAGTAGTATATTTCGCCAAAATGATGGAGAGGCCAGTGGTGAACACATATTTTAAGAAGAAAGAGAAGCATAGCGTGACTATATTTTGTGCAGGAGATGTAACCTAAAAGAGATTAAAGACTGTAAGATAGTGGCAGAGGATAGTATAGCTAAACAGCATTAGATGATGGTCTGTAGGATGGCTTTGGAGGTTGGGAAGAAGAGAAAGAGGGAGAGGACAGAAAAGAGAATAAGATGGTGGAAGCTGAAGGAGGAAGACTGTCGTGTGAGATTCATGGAGGAGGTACAATAAGAGTTGGGCATTTGGCAGACGCACTTATCCAGAGCGACTTACATTTGGTCTTACATTTGTTTAATTTACAACTGAGAAAATTGTGAGTTAAGGGCCTTACTCAATGGACCACTGTGGTTGCTTGGTGGAGGTGGGATTCGAACCACGGTCTTTCTAGTATTAGACCAACACCTTAAACACTAGGCTACCACTTCCTACAGATCAGACAAGGCCTTAGTGGTGGTGAAGAGTTGAAGGATTGGTCAGTGACTGCAGAAGTGAAAAAGGGATACAGCTAGGGAGGTACTGGGTGTGACATCTGGAAAGGGAAAGGAAGAAAAAGAGACCTGGTGGTGGAATGAGTAAGCGTAGGAAAGTATTAGGAGAAAGAGGTTGGGGAAACAGAATTGGGATTAGCTGAGAGAAGAGAAAATTAGGCAGAAGTATAAGGAGATAAGGCAATTGGTGAAAAGGGAGGTGGCAAAAGCTAAGGAAAAAGCATATGAGGAGCTGTATGAGAAGTTGGACAATAAAAAGGGAGAAAACGATTTGTACCAGTTGACCAGACAAAGAGACATAGCTGGGAAGGATGTACTACAAGTTAAAGGATACAGATGGAAATGTGTTGGCTAGTAAGGAGAGTGTATTAAGAACGTGGAGAGAGTATTCTGAGCAGCTGATGAATTAGGAAAATGAGCGACATAGAGGGTTGGATGATGTGGAGATGGTGGAGCAGGAAATGGATAGGATTAGTAAGGCAGAAGTGATAGCAGCTATTAAGAGGAGGAAGTGGAGAGGCGGTTGGACCAGATGACATTCCAGGAGAAGCGTGGAGATGTTCAGGAGAGATGGCAGTGGAGTTTCTGACTGAATTGTTTAACAGGATTTTGGAAGGTAAGAGGATGACTGCAGTTGATATTTTGATTTGTGGTGAGAGTAGAGAGCAGGTTGAGAAGAATCTGGAGAGGTGGAGGCACTCGCTGGATAGAATGGGAATGAAAGTCAGTAGGAGTAAGACAGAGTCATGTACTCTGTGTGAGGTGAGGTTGCAGGAAGAAGAGGTATGGTGGAGAAGAGTTGCAAGAGTTATTTGTGATCGACAAGTTTCTGCAATAGTAAATGTTGCATGGCTTAGAGACAGTGGTGTTGTCAAAAAGACAGGAAGATGAGCCTGAGGTGGCAGAGTTGAAGACTCTCAAGATTTTCATTGGGAATCACGAGGATGTACAGGATTAAAAATGAGTTCATTAGAGGGACGGCGCATGTTGTTTTGTAGTCAAGATGAGGCAGGATAGCTTGAGATGGTTTGGACATGTGCAGAGGAGAGACATGTAGTATATTGATAGAACAATGCTGAGGTTGGCGGTGACAGGTAGGAGGAAAAGATCAAGACCAAAGAGAAGGTTTATGTATGTGGTAAGGGAAGATATGTAGTTAGGGTAAAAGAAGCAGATGTAGAGGGCCCCAAAAGGGAGCAGCCAAAAGGAGAAGAAGAAAGAAGAAGAATGAATATTTGCAGGATACATCCTTTTCCCCATTTTAACTTTTTTACTTCTTCTATTGATCATCTCTTGTTTAATCTGTATTAATTTTACATTTGTTTTTTGGTCAATATTTTTGCTACTTAGCTCATTTCTGGAGAACAAAGAACCCATGTCCAATCAATATCTTTCAAACAAAAAAACGATTTCACACACAGACTCCCCTCCTGCTCAGAGGAGCCTCATCTAGAGCAACATACATTTATCTCTTTTGTAGAACTAAGCAATAAGGGTCCTGCTTAGAGGCCAAACTTGGAGATGCTGAGAATCAAACCTTTATTTTTCAAGTAAGAGTTCAACACCTTAACCACTGGGCTACCACCTTCCCAATTCATAAAAATACACATTTCGTGATTAACATACAGTTAATGACCTGCATGTATGCAGTAAATAAAAGCTTAAAAATGGATAAACATCACTTCCTCCTGAATAATATAGCTGGATGATGATGGTTGAATTTCCTACAGTTTTTCACTATCACTGGCATAAATTGTAAAGCAGGTGTGTGGCTTCCCCTCCATATAGAAATGAAGAGAAGCGTTTCCAAAGAGTTCATATTATCTGGGTCAAAGGCAAGAGCACAAATCTCCAGCGATCTCATTACCTACAACCAAAGACTGGGACCTTTACCTCTCTATCTCACACACTCTCACACTAACTCTCCCACACACGATGTACCGCATGCTCTCACACCTGCATGCAAACACATAGTTCTCCATTTGCACTCTCACACTCACTCACACTCTCACACTCCTACACGCTTTCTCTCGCACTCCTGCATGTGCTCTCTCACACACGTGTTTACTGTCTGACACTCCTGTGTACTCTCTCTCGCACACTCTTATGCACTCTCTCTCTCTCGCACACTCCTGCGGGCGCGCTCTCTCTCTCGCACACTCCTGCGGGCGCGCTCTCTCTCTCTCGCACACTCCTGCGGGCGCGCTCTCTCTCTCTCGCACACTCCTGCGGGCGCGCTCTCTCTCTCTCGCACACTCCTTTGCGTGCGCTCTCTCTCGCACACTCCTTTGCGTGCTCTCTCTCTCGCACACTCCTTCGCACACTCCTTCGCGCGCTCTCTTGCCCACTCTCTCTTGCACTTTCCTGCATGCTCTCTTTTGCACACTCCTGTACGCGCTCACACACAATCCTGCGCACCCTCACACACTTGTGCACCTACTTTCTCACTTTCTCTCTCCAACTATTTCAATCATTTATAATTATTTATACTGTTCTTTTTTCCAACACTTTATTCTGTATTCCCTAATAAACAGTGTTGAACAGTTTAAAGACGAGACATAAAGCACTTTTTAAAGTCCCTCTGGATAAGAGTGACTGCTAAATGAAGTCAATTTAAAATGAGCTTTAAAAAATTCCCTTCCTGATTTTCTAAAGTTCTTTGACTTTCAACACACACACACTATTGTCAATGAGCATGTCAAAGGATAGCAAAATGAAAAATAATGAAGCGAGCAGCTAGGTAGGAAAACTCAATCATTCAATGCCATCTGTCACAAGCCAAAAGCTTTTCATGAATTGCAAAGCACAATGTCCTTGGGAAGAGGAAAAATTGGTCGATTGGCACAAAGGAAACTGTGGTGTGTGAGTTACTGGGTCGAAGCGGAGAGAGAGAAGAGTCATTACTTATCTGACTTTGTCTGAGACCTGAAAACAACCACAAGTGAAAAGATGGATGGTTCATCGTGCCAGTGGTTTAACAAAACTCACCATTTTAAATGGCTCAGGAGTTCAGCTTACTTAACACACTGTGTTTTGAATGCTCTGTGTGTTAGAGCATTCAAAACAAAATCAGCAACAGACTTCAACGCTGGTAATTAGAGTTTCTTGCAAATAAACTGGAGTATAAATACAATCAATATAGTAGAAACTTCTTTATTTATTAGCGATACAAAGGAGTAAAAAACAAATTAGGATTTTATAGCCACAGTTTCAGATAAATAATGAAATAGCAATCTTAAATCTCTGTCCTTCATTACTTTTGCACTCACCTTGTAGGCACAATATCGAGCTGAAAGTGGGGAAAGTGTCTCTTAAGGACTGGGATAAGCTGGCAGGAGTTTAGATTTGGGAAGCCAAATCAAGCACAACCTTTTTTTTATATATTGATTGAACAGCTGTAGCTAACATCCCAAGAGCAGCTCTGGGGTTTAGCTCTCCTTCAGTCTGACTCACAACAAGCTCACACCAAAACAACACGGGGATTTAAACAGAACCCTTTTCACTTCTCTTGTCAAGATTTGCCTTGGAAGTCATTTTTCATAGTGTATAAAAATGTATTTATTGTTAGGCTTTACTCACAAATCTGTTCTGTTCTCACTCACAATGGACTCAGTATATAATAATGTCCTCTAAATAGAGATGCTGATAAAACAATTTGCAGTAGATGAATATGCCATGTCAAAAAAGCTGCCTATTGTTACAAGCTAGTGATTATGATACATTAATTACTGATATTATTTGGTATAGTTCAAGAAAAATAGGACTTTATTAGTCAAACTTTAACTGCTTTTGTAGGTTAAATCAAACTAAGGTTTGGTAGTACATTAGTTAGGATGTTTTGGGCTTGCTAATCGGAAAATTGTAGTTGGATTCCCAGTACCACTGCTGGGCCCTTAGCATTGCCTTTAATAACCTTGCCTAATGTAAATGTCTATAAATGCCAAGATGGAACAAATCAGTAATTTCAGCAAAGCTGATTTGCTTATGCACACACATCAATAAAATAAGCTCACATGTATCTCAGAAAACAAATACTGTGTCTGTAAATGTTATAAAAATGCAAATAGGAAAATCTAGTAAATATAAACCCATGCTTACTTATGCTTAATGCCCTTACCTTAATATAATTTCAACAAAGGAACTATCAGTATCTTCCTTTCCATTTATGTCATTTGACAGATACTTACATTTATCTCTTTTATACAATTAGAGGTTAATGGCCTTGTTCAGGAGTACTTAACCACTGAGTTACCACTTCCCTGACCACTCTGGCACATACTACACAATCCAAAGTCTGTTATATTATAATACCAAACACTCAGTTTGACCAGGTTCCTTCCCCCTTCCACATTTCAAGTCTTGAGGGTGGACGAGAAGTCACTGAACTCCACTTGCCCAAGACTACCGTTTACATTACATTTGTTTATTACAATATGTTGTCATTAATAATAATACATTGTGTCACCCAGGTGAGGATGCGTTCCCCTTTGGAGTCTTGTTTCTTTAAAGGTTTCTAAGCGATTTTTTCCTTGCACTGGATTGCTCATTAGGGAGAAACTTACTGTTGTTAAAACATGTGCTTTGTAAATCAAATTATAGTCTGTCACTAGCACCATCCCGAACACAGGGCAGTAAACAAAAGGAATCAAAATAGGTAATAGTAACTAACTACTATTTAAGAGGTACATCAAGCTTACCTTTACTAATGTCCTGATACTCAAGCCACAGCTGGCGTTGCACCTGCTTATTAGGGTACCAGATGGTGCAGGATTCCTCAAAGCCGTACACTGCCTCCTGGACAAAATGATTCCCAAACTCTTTCAGAATAGACATAAAGTCACCACGCAGCGTGGCACCATCCAAGGAATGGATAGCTGAACTGAAGGCTAAAGAGGAAAAGAAAGCTAAGATCAGATGTTCTTGTCATGGATAGTCAAGACACAATCCCATCAAATCACTAGAGCACAACCATGTTCAGTTATTGCCAACTCTACTTCTGTTTATTTTTTGTCAATAATGCCATTTAACCTTTAGCTTTATTCCTATCTTGTCCTTATTTTGTTATTGATTGGTGCTGTAGTTCCTTTTCATTATGCGTGTGTTTTTGTCTTGATTCTGTTGTTTTCCCATATTTTAAACAACATAGATTGACTTGATCTAGTGGAGAATAATTTGGTCTGCATATTTTTCTTTAATGTTGATTTATTTGTGAATAAATAAATGTGCTTGTTTCACTTCAGAATGGAATCAATGTTAAAAAATTGTGGGCAAAGAATGAGTAAAACTATTATGCATTTATTACTATTATGCATATTTTTGGAAAAATCTAAAAAACCCTGAAATCTTTATAATCGTATTTAATTGTTTTACATTTTGTGAAAGTAAGTGGAAATCTAAATCTAGGAGAAAAAGGGCAAGCTCAATAGAAACACAAGCCCCTAAATACATCCCTGTGCATGTTTGCTGGCTGTGCTTTCAACCTGTTGAATAAAAGCTAAAATTCTAAAATCTATTTTCAACATTGTACGTAGTGCTACAAAAGGCAAAGTGCATTTATTAAAAATGAGCATGTTACACTTGTTATTCTTTGCATTTAGGGACACAGAGACAACACACACACAGTAAGCTGCTGTTGCACCCCTAACGGGAGCAGCCGAAAGGAGAAGATGATGATGCTCTGGACTCTTTTTGTGTTTGTTTTCCTTTTTTTAATAAGCTTCATTCCCAGCACCAACTCTGCAAAGTTAAATTTGCTAAATCTATCTGACTTCTCGTTGCCGATGCATGAAAGAATGATCCTATAAAAAACCCAGCAGACTGGTGTAAGTTTCGCCAACGTGGGAGAACTAAGGTGTGCTTCTTGGCTCTCACCAGTGAAATTTCCTGCAGGTGAGCCAAGACCTCAGAACAATCACTAACCATTTGATTGCTCTTCGGCCGCATTTGTGAGGTCACATCCCAGCCAACGTCACACACTCAGCACATCCAGTCATGTCTGAGGAGGCATCCATTCCCATCTCATATGAGGAGGCCCCAGTTATTTCTGTCTCTTCTGAGGAGGTTCCAGCTGTTCCTGTTTCGTCTGAGGAGGCCCCAGCCATTTCTGTCTTGTCTGAGGAGGCTTGTCTGTTCCTTTTGAGGTTTTTTTTCAGGTTGATTTTGTTTCAGGTCAAGTTTGTGCTCGAGCTTGCCCGGAGGTACCCAATAGAATGCCTGGAGGCGTTCAGAGGGAAGGGTACTGTCCGTCTGTCCCATTTTGCAATCACATTTTGTGTTTGTTTTAAATTTTTCAAATAAACTTTCTTCCCAGCAACAACTCTGCGAATGGGTTTGATAAACCTATCTGACTTCTCGTTCCCTGTGCATGACAGTATTTTTAAGTATGTCCGAGCCAGAGTTAATGCTGCCTCTTCTTTCAGCTATTGTGGATGTAAAAATTCAATTTCAATCGTACAGATAAGTTTTGCTAGTCTGTGCTAGTCTGAAAGAATTTACTCATTCTTACTGCTGATGTGCGCCAGTTAGCAGTCTTCAGGAGGCCAAGTTTAAATCTATGATTGGTTAAAGAAACAGTCTTTAATAATAATAATTAATTAAAAACAATTATATTAACCAATTAAACAAGTCACTGATTCTGCAGGCTTTGGGCAGATTAACATTAATATACCAGAAATTGAAACTGAAATATGAAACAAAACATCCATATAAACGTACTGGAAGCAGTGCAACCGAATGAACCGCTACAAAATGAAGAGAATAAACTATTGGGAATAAATCATATATATATAATGAATACAGGCATTAAGGTAAGCATCAGACCCGTGGTGTGTAACAATTATGAAGGACAAAAATGATTGAATCCTCCTGATGTTGTTTAGGATAAACCACCAGGATCGTGTCAAGTTAACAGTCAAGTTACTGTCAACGTTAGGAAACAGACAAGAAATTGTCCATGTTTATTCAAGGTTCCAAGCAATGGTTTAGGAACTTTATCTCTGTTAACTGACAACGGTTTTCCAAATGTTCATGAGCCCATCTGGAAATATTAGTTACATAATGATGTAAATTTAGTCTATTTGTCTACTATTTAACTGTCTATTTGTTGTCTGTTGGTTTTTGGTTTTGTCACTTATTTGCAAAGATTTCTCTGGTTTCTTTAAATCTTCTGATATTTTAGATTGAAGATTACTGAATACCTTCCTTGCAATTGTACATTGTGGAACATTGCTCCCAAACTGTTGGACTATTTGCTCAAGCAGTTGTTTATAAGTTGGTGAAACCGTTCCATGCTTGTAAATAATTCTCACCTGTTTCTAATTTAATTAATGTTCACTTTTAGAATGTCCCATGTATTTGTAGCATTTTCCAGAAGTTTGTGCTTCTTGTTTTTCATACTTTTGTTTTATGTCTAGCATGACCCTGTTTTTTAGTTCATGCTATACATTTTGTGCAGTTGTTCATTGCTTGTTTTTCATTATGTGTATATATAGCACTTGGAATCTAGTATTTTTGTGGATTGCTGTACCACTGCTGTGTGTTTGTTCATGTTCTTGTTTATGCTAATGTTCATGTCATCTCAAGTCAAGTTATGTTAATCACATTCGCGTTTATGTTTTTGGATTGTCACTTTGTATGTAAACTGCATTCGCCCTTGGGTTCTGAAAATATGTCTTGCCTTAGCTGAGATTGTCTCAGCTCTTTTTTCTCTGTCCCAGCTCTTTTGGAATATGTTGCAGGTGTTTTTAATTGATATGGGTCAACAAGGCTTTGCAGGTCCTTAAACGCACATAAGATTAATTTTACTAACCATTTAGAGACCTGTCTATGGTGTACCCCAACCTTTCACTCAATGTGTGCTGGGACTGGCTCGAGCAGATTCTCGTGACCAGAAATTAGGGTAAAAGAGGGTTAGAAGATGGATGAATGAATTAATTAATTCATTAGTACTTGCCTGGTTTATTAGTTATGCTCAGGGTATTTAAATTTAATGCATAACCATGTCAACATAAAAGAAGAAAATGTATTACGGTCTGTCATGCCGTTTAAATTACATGTTTTTGAATTATTCGTTTCATTCATTTTTGACAGTTGGAGTGAATTAACTTTATCTAATATTTCATCCATTTATGCAGTTAAAGGTTATGTTTATGGGCCAAATTGCAGTCTTGAGATTTGGTGTTTGACACTAACAGAAGAAAACCTAAAGAAGAATTGAGGATGATGGAGCTAGGTTTACCCTGAGAGAGGGTCCATTGGTTAAGCCTGACATGATACAAAATGGAACGCAGCTTCCACTGCTGCACCAGAGGATATCCAGAAACTTCACTGTAGTTCACCATCCCTGAAACACAAACACAGTACACAAGTGATTAGCAAGCAAATAAATCAGTCTGAAGCTTTTGAGTTTGACAATATAATATGAATGTTACAGTCTTGGAACATTTTTCAGCTAAATGATTTTAATCCTAACACAAATGGGAAGCATGAAGCAGTTTTCTTTTCCTTTTTCCTTTTCTAACTCCAGAAACTGAAAAGGAATGAAGCAACTGTTAATTCTAACCTTGATTGATTGGTTCAGCTCTTCATGCCAGCAATTCAGTGCCTTTCTGAGAATCACACCCCCATTCTGCCACTACTTGAAAAACCCTGCTTTTGCATTTAGCCACATGAGAACATGTTTAAGCTGTTAAGGATTCAAAGTACCTCTTGTCCTTTTTTGCCCCAACTCCAAAATCAGTGAAAAAAAATGGAAGAAAAAAAATCCTTCAACGAACAATCCTTGAGGGACCTTAAAAACCAACTGGAATTTACAATCAACGGTGGTTTAAGAACTATTTAATTTATTCCAGAAGGTGCTGTTGTACATCTAATATTATATATATATTATTATATATAGTTAATTAATTAATTCATTCATTTATTCATCCATTCATTAATTTTCTAACCCGCTTATTCCCTATATTATTGTCCTTATTATCCCTATTCAGGGTTAGAGGGGTCTGCTGGAGCCTAATCCCAGCATACATAAGACGAGAGGCAGGAGTACAACAATGGACAGGTTGCCAGTTCATCGCAGGCCTAATACTTATTTGTTATGTATTATTTCTTTTTGTTTATTAAGCCAAAGCTTGGTTGATTTTGTTTGTGACAAACATAAATTTGCATTTGAAACTGCAGCTGATTAAACAAGCTTCTACAGTTTTCTCAGATACTTTAAGCAGCCACCCAAGCTGGACACATGATTAAACACTTATCTGATATCATCAATAATCTCTACTGCGATGTCTATTAATGGATTCCCTGCTCTTTAAATCGTTCCGTCCATTACTTAGGTTGGCGAAAACTTCATTACTTTTGTTCAAAATGAGAGCATACTATGAACATCATTTAACCCATTGATTGAGCCTCCAAAAGGTACAATGTAATTTTTTAAATAAACAAAACAGATAACATCATAATATAATTTTATAACATTTTAAACAAATAATGTGTTGATTAGCTAACCCAGCCATTAGGGTTGCACAAGCCAGTGCATTCTTAGTGCCGGTCCCAAGCCCGGATAAATGGATAGGGTTGCGTTATGAAAGGCATCCAGCGTAAAACTGCGCCAAATCAAATATGCGGATCAAAAATAAGAAACTCATACCGGATCGGTCGCAGCCCGGGTTAACAACGACCGACACATGTACTGTTAGCCGACAGGGTACCGGTGGATATTGGGCTTCTGTTGGCCAGAGCAGGAGGAGGAGAAGAGGAAGACGTCTACAGAGATGGCAGGCGAAGGAGAGGTGGAGGTTCGGGTGGGTTCTTTAAATGTTGGTACTATGACTGGTAAAGGGAGAGAGTTAGCTGACATGATGGAGC
>JAOTRA010000034.1:12077582-12100946 GCA_026260255.1 Pseudolaguvia tuberculata
AGAGCTCAGATGCAGACGCTGTCGAGAGCTCAGATGCAGACGCTGTCGAGAGCTCAGATGCAGACGCTGTCGAGAGCCCAGATGCAGACGCTGTCGAGAGCCCAGATGCAGACGCTGTCGAGAGCTCAGATGCACACCCAGAGGGCTCCGATGCACACCCAGAGGGCTCCGATGCACACCCAGAGGGCTCCGATGCACTTAATATCCATCTCCTGCTGCCCGTATAACTCCCATACCGTCGCAAATGCCAGTAATGTCTCGTCGCACAGTAACAGGAGAAAAAACTCACATTTGGTCTGTTCCGAGGGGAACAGCTGAGCGTGCGAAAAATAACTTCGACACTGAGCAACAAATGGCAGACAACACTCAGGCTTGTCGTTGAATTTATTCGGGGGCCTCTGGCGCTTACCCGTAGTCGCTAGCACTCGTGCTAGGAGATTATCCGGTCCGGCTAGCGATTGGACGGCCAGAGTGTGTATCCGGATAGCGGCAACTAGCAGGTTAGCCTCAGCAGTATCGAATGCTTTTGCCAGCGATGCTACACACGCCAACAAAGTCTGGGCTAAACGGCTTAATGAAAGTGTCCAGTACCGTATTCCTTCCCGCTGGATCCTTACACAGTGGGTAATTCTGTAACGGCGCCGTAAACACAGTGAAAAGAGCTGGATCCATGATGCAGTGGAGACTGAGATTTTAATAAAGTGAGGGTGCAGAATATATATACAGTGAAACACGTATCGACAACGTAGTTGCCAGGACGACGACCCCAAACATGTCCATGCAGAAATGACAGCTAGCGCAGTGTGGGGACGGGGCTTCGTCAGCCTGCTGTCATATGAGGGGCAGGGCCCCGTTCGTATCCTTACACTCAGCAGCTACAACTGTAAATTTTAATATATGCCATATTAAAAAGGAACAAACTATACTACCATTTACCAAAACCCCAAATCCGTGAACCTTAAAAATGCTGTAAATACTAAGCAAATCATTTGAATTTTTTTGTATGAGTCATCAATTTAAGTAATGGAGGTCATATTTAAGTTTTTGCCTTCTCCACTGGAAAATATCATAAGACTTCATAATACATTCTTTAAGCAGACTGTGGATGAATACAGAATATATGTTAAGCAGCCAAGAAAAGGTGTGGAACTGAATGTGGCAAGTGCAGAAAAAATATTCAGGATGGCCTCTTAAATCAGATTCTGACTATCATGCAAAAATTACCATGCATCAGGTAATGTACCAAAAAAGGGCACAGTAAAACTAAGAGTTTCAATTGGCATAAAAAGTGCAAGTTAGCACAATACAAGATAAAACAGGTTTGTCACATTTTAAGGGAGAGATGACAAGTGTGTAGATATAAAATCAAAGTCCTTATTATGTGCAATTATCTTCCATTGCCTAACATCTGTGGGTAATGAATATACCTTTGACTAACACCAACCTTTTAATATGGCGCATTAGATGCCTGTGCATGAGTCCAATTTGGTAATGTATTAAACCTGCATTATCCCGCTGTTGTAATCAGAGTAATGAAAATGTTATTATGCATTTGCTAGTTCATGAAACACTCCATAATTAAAGACTTTCATTTTTTTATTATAAGTCTACAGGATTGCATTAATATATATTATAAAAAGAAACCATTGGGTAAAATATATGCATCAACATATATTTGTATGTTGGAGAAAATGTCTCCAAGGTCATGTAAATAACCTCAGTTTCCAGAGGGAGCAAGTCGCTGCATCCAATTGTATAAGAACGCTACTCTCATGCCCATAGTTTTGAAGCACATATAAAATGACACCAATTAAACCAATTAAAAATTGCAATTTCCTATTAAAAGTAAAAAAAAATTCTTTCATGGACATTGGTTAGTTCAACTAATAATGAAGCATAGAGGCTCCTACTTTCAGACATCCTTCTTTACAACTTGCATATTATACTAATTGATAATTACAACTATATCTTTTTTAGACATAAAAAGTTAAAAGTTAAACACTTGCCTTATTTCAGCCTATGCGTTTTTTTCCACTTCATTCTGTGTAGTTTTTATTTATACATAAAACATAAGCTTGTTTGAATGCCAAAAAATAATCACAAATGACTCATCATTGGTCAAGGTTAAAAAATGATAAAAGCTAATGGACAGGGATTATATTAGATAATTGGTAAGATGGAAAATGTGCGTAATTCATTCTCTCATGAGTGTTTGGCTAGTGTGCTTCTAATCTAATATCGCTTTTTCCAGGATATTTTAAATGACAGAAGCTGTGTGATTAGACAAGAAGCCTGACATTTACATTTTAGCTTGGCAAATGTTAGAAAACCCATTCAAATGGATGTGATGGTCTGTGAAAAATGTGGTGGAGTTTTAAGAAATCCAAAAAAGGGATATCTGCTTTTGACCCAAATGCATTTTTCCTGAAATAGCATGCCTTGACGTTACTTTAACTTTCATTCAATTGTCTATAATTTGCATTTCCTTCTGTAAACTAAGACCACTTTGAATAAGAAGTAGGTGTAACCTCTACAGTAAGTATATTACATAGTACAATTGTGTTCTTCAATGAGGATGAAACAGAAAGAAACCTATGAGAAACGTTCAGTATAAACAAATACATTCATTCATAAATTCATCAATCTTCTAGCCTGCTTATTCTCTAGTTCAGGGCCACAACTAGTTTGAGTCTTTCTGTGCAGGGTATGCATGTTTTCGCATGAGTCAATGGCTGTGTTCAAAAGAAGGCCCACCGTTTTTAAATACAAACATATATAAGAAACAAAAATAAATATCCTAAAGAGTGCGAGGAAAGGCTCAACTAGACCCATGTGCAATTATCGGGTTAGAAGATGAATGAATAAACATCTTTTTCCAAAATGTGTTCATGTGAAAAAGGAAGCAATTTATGACAATTTAGAAATACATGTTTCCAGATGACTTTCAAACTACAGTAGAAGTGGTCAAGGAAACAGAAAAATATGGGCTAGGTGAGTCATCTGGAAGTAGGAGAGAATATAAATAGAATGCAGGATAAAATTCAGAGGAAGAGTTTAGCTAGGAATAATTCTAACAAGGAAAGGATATAAGAAAGTAAACAGGAATAAAGGAATTACAGTTGCAAAATAAAAAGAGAGGTGGCTACGGTCAAACAGAAACCATATGGTAAGTTGTTCACTAGGTTATACACTAGAACAAGTTTTGTACAGATTAGTAAGGCAGAGGAAAGTGAATGAAAATGATGTGCAACAGGTTAGTGTTATTAAAGGTAGAAAAGGAAAAGTAGGGAGAGTGTACAGAGGAGATTGATGAAATACTTTGAAGATCTGATGAATTACAGAAAATGAGATGGAATAAAGGGTTGCAGAGGTCTAGCAGGAAGTGCAAAAGATTAGTAAAGATGGAGTAAGAAAGGCTTTGAAGAGGATTGAAAGCGGAAAGACAGTTGATCCTGTTGAGTTATGGAGGGGTCTAGGAGAGAGATTTTAGAGAGCGAAAAGATGCTTGACGAATGGAGGAGATGTGTACTGGTGTGATTTTGAATAAGAAAGGCGATGTTCAGAGTGGCAGCAAAGGAAGAAAGGAAGAAAGTTAATTAGTTGTACAGTGGAGGTATGTGAAAGAGCTGTGTGGGAAGAGCTGAGAGATGAGCCGTGTTAATGTTTGTGTATGTGAGGAGTAACAGAAAAGTATGTCTGATGTAGTACATGATGAGAGGAACAAGATGGTGGTGCAGTTTGCAGTAGGTCAGACAGAGGAGTTTCTGGGTAGATTTTAAATTGATTATATGTCCTAATAAACAGAACAAAAGAACGAAATCAATCACTGATGATGGTGTAAACAGAGATTAGTCGATTAAAGAGATTATGATGAGGATTTGTTTAAATGGCGGGAGGGAGTTAAAGCTAAGGTGACAAATATGGGCTGATGTGGATGGTGCTGATCTTCTGATAATTAATTGCTACAACTGGTCCTGAATGTAATTTTATTGGCATTGTAACCAATCAATTATGTTGAAAAATGTAATGTAAACTGATACATGCCAAACAAATAAACCAACTTCTGGGACATTTTTCTGTTATCATGAATTGGGATAATTAATTAAGAGTGTTAAAATTATGTTACAGATATATGACTTAATTTACTGCTTCTAAAAATGATAAAATTATAAAAGCTATTTAAACATATGTTCTCTTTAAGTATTAGTCATTTATAACCATGAGCCAGGAAAGAAAAACTATTCTATGGCCTTGATGCCATTTTCCACACAAACAGCCAAACATAAAAAGAATATAGGCAGCTTTAATCAGGAAAACGCGTTCTTACCTGAATATGCGGTCTGATGGCTGCTCCCCCATCACCAAATCAAAACCACGCTGAAAAATAGTGTATGGCCATGGACTAGAAAAAAAAATCATAATGTGTTATTTTTTTTCTATTTCTTATAATTCCTCCCACTCTTCAGTGAAGTGACCAAATTCAAAACGCTTGAAAATCGAACTACTCAATAACAGCACTGAAGTTGTCCATTAAACCTACGCATTTACGTCACAAAGTACAGTTACAATCATTGTATTTCTGCAAACAACCCCACATATTAACTCTGAAAAAAGCGTTCTTTTAATTGGTCTTCTATTTCATTCTTGTTTTCTTTAATGGCCATGTTTGGATTTTCACTAAAAGCCAATCCTTCTGATGGTCCCCTGCTGACATTTATTAATACATTACGTTGAATTTGGTAGACATCCGAAACTAGAGCAACTAACATCTATCTTTCTGAGCAATTAGGGTTAAAGTCCCATCACTAATGCTGAGCCCTTAAGCATCGTGCTACTACTTTCCTGCACTGCTAATATTCAGATGACTCAAAATAAATTCAAATTGACATGAAACTATATAATATATTTTTAACCCTGTTGAAATATTCTCTTACCATCCAATAGGAACCAATATGAAGCCTGTTTCCAACATTTGTGTATAATGCAGGGGTTAAAGACTGTCAAGGAGACAATGTTTCTTGGAGAAAGCTATGAAGCAAAGTGTATTTCTTGATGCCAAAGCTCAGTTTTGTAAATATTAAATTATCTCCTTAAGGACTTGACATATAAAACATTTTTCAGGAGCACGATGACTTTTGCCCAAATGCTACCGCAAATGCCATTTGGGTAAAACCTTCATCAGTGAAAAGGCTATGAACATAATGTTCAGCATAGACAATATTTATACCTTCAAAATTGTTAGCCATCACCCCCTACCCAAACCTGATTTTTTTTTTGCCTCCCTAAGGTGTTAGGCCCAATCAAATAATTTTCACACCTTCTCAGCATGCCACTCAGCATGCAATCCTCTCACCATCATAAGCTATGTACTTCCCTGCTGTCTATTTTCACAATTGTTCCAATCTGATTTCTAATTAACAGATCTATCGCACCAACCATCAGCTCTCCCATCTCACTTCCAATTAAAATGCCAAGGTTTTCCACACCTCTGAGTCTTAAACTCTGCAAAATGACAGACCAAAATCCTGACGAATGCATGTGAAACATTCATTAACTTAATGTGATGTATTAAATGCTGCTCTCCAGAGGATTAAGAAAGCCTTTATTGTTTTTTCTTAGAGCTAAATGATTTGGGGGGTTTTGACCAAATAAATCTCTTTTGATATCACAATTATAACTTATTTGAAATTTATAAAGATTACAACAAGCAAAAACATTAAACATATGATGATATCTACATACATACCTCTGGTTGACAACAGCTAACAATCTTTTATAATGTGTTGAAATTTTTTTTTATATAATTAATGTAATGCAGGTGACTTCAATCCGATTTATCTCTGTAAGTCACAACTCGTTATGTTTCAAATGGTAATATTTCTTTTAATCTCTCCACAATCTTGTTATACAACACACACCATATTTAAGAAAAATTACCAAGAAAAATGTAATTTAAAAAATGCAATGTTTTTTCATCAAAAACTAAAATAAATCAATAAATATCGCTTTGTCATATTGGTCACATTAACCTGCAAAAAAAATGGTATTGGTTTTGAAAAATCATCAATGGTTTTAAAGGCTATTACATGCTTTCTTTGCTGCAGATAAAGCCAACCAACTGTGTCTTTTTGCAATATTGCTACTGCTGCATAACACAATCAGAGAAAAAAACATCATCTTCCACCTATAGCTTACACCTAATTGGCTTGTGATTCAGTCACTGTGAATGACAGAGCACAGAGACAGAAACTTATGATCTCTTGATTTTAAGGTAAATATTATTAGCTGCCAAAGTGCTAACATTAGATAAAACAGAATAAAATGAGGTATATTTGCAAACTCACCCCTGATTTGGTCCCCATTCATTGCGAATGCAAAGATGCTTGTGAACAGGATCTTTCATATATCCTTCAAAGCATTGGCATTCACCTGTAAATACATATATAACATAAATTTGCTGGCAGCAGGTGCCACGTAAAACATAAAAAAATAGTTTAATATAGACAGAGTTCCTGATACTCCACTCTATAATTGCAGAGCTGACCCACAGTGGATCAGCAGGATGGTATTGAAGGCTTTAGCGTGATCTTACCTAAATCTCACAAAGCCCTATGTCACATAAATGACCTGCATAATATGTCACTAGCAATGCCCATGGCCATTTATTCGTGTGGTCGTTCCTTTTTCATTCAGCCATGAGGGGATTGGAAAAATCAGACATGCACTCATCACCAGCTTTCTGAATAAAAGGCCTTGGCAGAAAATATTACTGTCGTGCACCTGCAGAAAACTGTGAATACCCTACAGTATATTCCACTGCTGCATTCATTAAATCGTCTGCTGATTGCTTGTCCAGGCTGCTAGAGGACAGACACTTAGCTTTTATTAATTCTTTAAAAATCCTGTAAAATGTAAAATATAGCAAATTACTGCTGAGCTCCTATTTTTGGTGGTTTGCAGGGTTAAAATCAAATACTATCTAACATTTTTATTCCAAAAATAACAGAACTCCACTGACTCAAATCTAGTTGGTTATCCAATCACAAAGGACTCTGCAACCTCAGACAAGGGTTCCGTAATATACAATACTGTCAAAAGTTTGTGGTCATTTGATTCTTATGTTGTTCTCCAGCAAATATGGAAGAATGGTTTTGTTGTTTGTTATTCCTTTAGTGGAACTAAGGTACTCCAACACTGTTCCAGCATGACGATGACCCTGAGCACAAAACCCATGAGCTCAGTTATCACAAGCTGTTTTATTATTAGAGTGGAAAAAAAAACAACAATCTGTGTTCCGAATAAAGTCATGTTCATCCCATAGATGTTCAGTGGCGATAAGAACTGGAATGGCGACTGCATTCCAGACTTCCTAACCTGATATTAGTGTCTGATTTCATTAACACGGTTGTAGCTGAATTAACAAAAATATCACATGTCTAATTAGATTTTTTTTATCTTATTTCCATTGAAACAACTGAATGTACATTTTCCAAGAGCAGGGATTCCATACATTTTGACAGGGCAGAAAGTTTTATAGTATGATGCCATGTGATATGTACTATATAATAGTTATATTCTATACTACTTTTATGTTCACTTTATTTGGCATAAGACCTTACTAATAAAACAACGATTACATTAGTGCAGTTAATTTGTCAAAAGTCTCCTGCTCAAAAATTAAGCTGCTTATCACGTCCGCATTGTTGTGTGTTTGTTAATCTGCTTGGAGTTTACTCTTTAATTAGTTTGTATATTTAAACCCTAAATGTAAATACTCCGTTCTGATCTAGTCAAGCTTTTAATTCTATTCAAGTTTTGAGTTGCATATGTATTACTTGCCAACTCTACTCTGTCTTTTCATCACCTAACCTCTACCCACTGTTACAATCTTTGAAACAAGAATTCAAAAACATACTGCTTGACCTGCGCCAACATCAGAGTTGCTGAAGTGATGTAATAACTTTAAAATATGCTTGACAAACTTTTCTATTCAACTCCTACAACCACAGATTATTTTGGTATGTACTCTTTATTACTGTGCGTCAGACACGTTATTACATATAACAAATTTTTTTTCTTTGCATATCCCATCCTGCAAGGTTGATTTTAAGTTGCAAATATACAGCACCCCTGGAGCAGGAAGGATTAATTGTCTTGCTCAAAAACCCAACAGTGGCAGAATTGGCTGCCGCCACTCCCTTTCTTCCACTGTATACATTCAATGTAAAATATATTTACCTAATGTATAAAAATACTAAAATCTAAAAACGTTTAATTCAAGTACATCTTTAACATATATCATTGGAAAATAATCTAAATTACAATTATTTTGAAGTGTGTGAAAAGTTGTATTGTAAAAATAGGTAAAAGCCTAAAAATATAAAGTTCTTAAAGTTCAGACTCAGACAGGCCTGTTAACTTACATCAAGTAATAAACCACTGTACCCAACTGTAAAGAGCATCCAAATGTGCTAAAATGGCAAAAATATATTTTGGGTTAATTGAATGTATATTTCTAGAAGTTTGTATCCTGTAATATGAACTGTATTAAATAAGAAAAAGAAAAATATTTACATATGCATTTTTATTAGCTTAGCGGTTTTATTTTATATATTGCACAGTTTAATAAATGATGAATCACAAATAATATATCTATAATCTCAGCACATAGCTTATTCTGTAAGTAGAATTTAACAAGCCTATTACTCCAAAAGTATGTACTTAATAGGTCCTCCAAGTGTGTGGAAACTTCATTGATGAGTAGGAAACTCCTGACAGATAAACTTCCTTAGTGCAAACCTTGTTTAAATTACTAAACTCATATGCCAAATACAGTGAACAACAAAACAAAAAAATAATTATAGAATATAGTCTAATATATCAGTGGTTATTTAGTAAAGATCACATGGCATCCTGGTACTATTAAACTATTCTAACGATAAACTATACTATTCTATCTTGCTTGTATGCTACAGGTTTTTATTTTATATTTTGCTTAATTTATTGTATAATAGTGTAGATAATGTACAACCCTGGCAAAAACGGATGGAATCCCCACTCTTGGAAAGTTATTTCAATTGTTTGTGTAAAAAAAGAATCACAAACATGGCACAAATTTATTACATTTCAACCTTATGGCTTGACGAGACATTTTTAAAAGAAAAAAAAGAAAACTAGTAGACTGCACATTTGTACTGATCAAACAGCGGGACACCAATATGATATCAATTCTGTGGAAGATGCATTATATTGTCAAAATGGTTTGGTCACCTGACCATCAGATTTATGTGTTTTTAAAACATATTATTCCATTTTGCTATAGCGGTGCTCTCAAATTTTACTCTACAATTTGTAACTTGAATATGAGATTAATTCAGCTAAAATAGTATTAGTGAGATCTTGACACTAACATTTGGTAAGGAGATCTAAACTGTAGTTGGTGCTCCAGTTTATCACAAAGGCTGTTCGGTGGTGTTAAGATCAGGGCTCCTGCGCTCGTGTGTGTGTGTGTGTATGTGTGTGTGTGTGTGTGTTAGTGTCATCGTTGATGTATTCAGGGTATTTCCTCTTCATCAGGCTGTAGTCGGCCTTGCAGATGTGTCATACCCTTTCAGTTGCTCTGCCTGACACTAATGTGTTTCGCCATGTCACAGTGTAAATGTGTCATTTGCAATTTGTTTGTACAGGACAGATAAAAGAGGCACTCTGCATTATGAAGTATGCAAAAAAATGACATTTTAAATGTGTGATATTTAGATATCAAAGATTAAAGCATTGGCCTGCCTTTTCAACTCAGATATGATGTACACAAATCAAATAGTCAGTATCTGAGCTGCTTTTTGCTTTTGTTTTTTTCTGTTCTCTCAAGTTTGCCGTTTAATATTTTACAGGATTTCAGTCAAGAAAATCCTAACAAGCAGAGCATAAAAGAAAAAATAGTCTAGGTACTGCTTAATTCTGACAGCATTTATAATAAGATAATATCAGTTTAATCCATTAAACTGATATTTATATACTGATATATGTAATATGAAATATTACAAACAACCAGCAGAGTACATGTCCTCAAATAAAGTGAAAAAAAGTTCACTAAAATTAATAATGAATACGGAATGCACAATATTTACTGTAAGTATAAATTGGCTGCTCTGCGATTCATTCACTTTCCAAGGGCGAGTGACTGCAGTCTGTGTTGCCAGTGGGTTTTTGTCCAAATGTAGCCTGGTTGATATAATTTGGGCAGCATTTTGGTATAACTGGCAGGTGTTTAGTTTTACCTACAAATGTGATTTTATAACTATTTGAAATCAAACATTTAATTAGAATTTTCAGTAAATGATCACATTAAAATAAAAACATTTGAAGAGACAGAACTAATAGTTTCAACTCCGTTTCATCAGTGCATCATTATATGAAAATTTCAGCATAAAAATGTAAAACCAACCGGAATCTGACTTTATGGGTTAAAAATTTTTGTATCATGCATTGCTAAAAATGTCACACTACCCTGTCCTCTACCTCTGCCTCTTTCACCCCAACTACCTGCATGTCTTCCCTCACCTCATCCATAAACCTCTTCCTTGGTGTTCCTCTTTTCCTCCTGCCAGGCACCTCCATCCTCTTCTACCAATATACTACATGTTGCTCCTCTGCACTTGTCCAAACCATCTCAACCTCACCGTGTCTCCAAATCTTACATGTGACGTCCCTCAGACACTACCAGATTTTAAAAACCTGTTGTTAGGAGACATTTATGGAAGTCTCATTTTGTATATTTTGTTTGAAAGAAGGCAGTTGTCTGTTTACATGACATTATTTAATTAATTTTGGAGTTTATTTGTGTCCGCGCTTTAAACTGCAATATTTTTTTCCAGGCAAATTGATTTAATTTCAGTTGAAAATTTTTAAGATAAAAAAAAATTAAACTAACGAGAAAGAGTGTTAGATTTGAGCTGGGCTGATCATTGAAGACTTTTTCCACTATGAATCAGTTCATTTCAAATGAGTTCTTGGCTCACAGGAAACGATGGGGCTTCTGGACAATGTTCACATATGGCTTCCTTTTTGCATGATAGAGCTTCAGTTGGTATCTGCAGATGGTATGGCGGATTGTGTTTACTGACTGTGGTTTCCGGACGTATTTATGGATCCATTTAGCAGTGAGTGATGTCAACTGAGGGTCTGAAGACTACAGGCATCCAACAAATGGTCTTCGGCCTTTTCCGAAAAATATTTCTCTGAATATTTTGAAAATGTTATGTAATATAGATTTGCAATTTGACAAGGAGGAACTTTTTTCCACAATCTGCACATCTTGACTTCTGTGAGACTCTGCTTTTATAAGATGGTCCTTTTATAGCTAATCATGTTAGACCTGATTAGTTGCAAATGTAGCCCTGCGATACACTAGCAACCTGTCCAGGTTGTACTCTTGCCTTTAATCCTATGTGCGCTGAGATAGGCTTCAGCAGAACCCTGTGACCATGAACTAGGGACTAAGCTGATTATAAAAGGAATGATTTTCAGCCCTTTGTTGCCCCGTGTTTTTTTTAAAACATGACATTTAATTTGAAATAAGCTCATTTAGTAAAAAAAAAAAGTATAAAATTTCTCATTTGAATTATGTATGTTATCAATGTTCTATTGTGAATAAACAATGCATTTATTTACTTAAGCTTTTACTCTCTGACACTCTTGGGTGGTGTTTGTTGCTAGCAATAAACTGCCCGATTATTTGTCTGACACAGCACTGCACAAAATATACAGACTAATGAATTATTGACTAAACTTTAGAAAATAAAACCCCAGGAAATACTTTTTGAGCAGAATAAGCAGGTTTTCTCCAGCAATCACTTTAAATACAATAACACTGATGCCTGTGCAGTATTAAAACTTGCCAGAAAGTGATCAGGGCTATTGCATGTGTAAAAAAATAGGTTGTGTTTCATTATCCGCTAATGTTTAAGGTTTTAGCTTCTAAAGCCACAATAATTCCCTTTCTCTCCCTGACCTCAATCAATCAATCGAACTGTAGTGCATAGATCAGGTAGCTGGTGTGCACGACGCATCGTGTTCCTGCTCGATAAATGTCTGCATCTGTCGCACACTTGCTCTCTCTCTCTAATGTGGTTAGAAGCTTCAGATACTGTCGCTTCCTATCCAGGTATTCATCAGTATCTTCTCTCCCTGCTTTGATTGAGGCTGTCGTACAGCTTCCCCCTCCTCCATTACACACATCCACCCTCTGATCCTGTGGCCCGGCTCTTAACAAGGCTTTCATTAAGAATGTGGCATACCGAAAGCACAATGCAATTACTGAAGCGAAACAGTGCCAGGGCCTCATCTGTTAGATTTCATTTACTAGAAAACCAAGGCTGAGCTCCCACTAGTCTAACTTGAGATTCATTTAGCCTCAGCGAATTTGCCTTTCAACATTCGATTGGGAATCGGGCTGCTCTGAATTACAGATACAGACATACACCTTATTTATTACTATCTATTTTTAATCACAAGGTAAAAGCCTTCAAATGAAATGAAGCTCAGGTGAGGATTTTTAGAATTGTGTCTAATCACCTAAGTATATGTGTAGGTTTTTTAAATTGTTTTTATCATTACAACATACAAAGGTATACATTGGAATAAGTATAAAACAAATAGACATTCTTTATATTAGTTTAATGGAGATCTTGGATTCAGGTGCAATGGGATAGTGCATACACAGGTGCTGGTGATATAGAAAATTTGCAAAACTTGATTTATTTCACTAATTCCATTCAAGAAGTAAAACTTGCATAATAACGTTTATTTCTTTAAATTCTTAAAGTTTCGATAAATGACATCTAATGAAAAACACAAATTCAGTATATCAGACAATAGTGAAAAGGTTCTGTATTTAAGACACCTGGTGCCATACCCTCATCAGCTAATTAACTCAAAGCACCAACAAAGGCCTTTAAATGGTCTCTCAGTCTAGTTCTGTGGGTTACACAATTGTGAGGAAGACTGCTGATTGTACAGTTGTACAAAAGACAACCACTGACATTTTGCACAAGGAGGGCAAGACACAAAAGTTGTTCACAGAGCTGTGTCCAGGCACATTAATAGAGAAGGGAAGGACAAGATGTGGTAGAAAAAAGTGAACAAACAATAGGGATAACCCCATCCTGGAGAGAACTGTAAAACAAAACCCATTCAAAAATTTGCCTGAGATTCACAAAGAGTGGACTGCAGCTAAAATAGTGGCCAGTGCTTCAAGAACCACTATGCACAGAGGTATGCAAGACAAAAGTTTCAGCTGTCGCATTCCTTGTGTCAAGCTACTCTTGAACAACAGATAGTGTCAGTAAGGCTAAAGGTTAAAGATTAATAGTGGTCCAAAGTTATGTTCTCTGATTAAAGTAAATTGCATTTCTTTTGGAAATCCTCTAGAGTCTGGAGAAAGAGAGAAGAGGCACAGAATCCACGTTGCTTGAGATCCTGCATAAATTTTCCACTCAGTAATAATTTGTGGTGCCTTGTTGGTCTGCTGGTCCACCAGCAGGTTTTTTTTTGTGTGTTTTCTGAGGTCCAAGGTCAACGCAGCTGTATACCAGGACATGTTAGAGCACTTCATGCTTCCTGCTGCTGACCAAATTATGGACATGCAAATTTCATTTTCTAACAGAATGCTCTCATAACATCTGAGCAGTGCCACCGACTGATGACACTCCATGGCATGGAATTAATGAAATAAATGAACTTTTTCAGATATTCTAATTATATGACTAGCACTTATAAATGCACAATTTCCACAGATTTGGCCATATAGGGTTTATAGAAGTAAAAATAGTTCTGGTGTCACAAATCACTCGCCCTTAAAGTGAACAAATCAACAAAAATTAAAAAAAAAAAAAGTACAAAATTTATATCAAGATACTGACCACTGCCACAGGGAACCAATACCGGATTCACTTCATCACAGGCACGCCCAAAACCCAGACGATGTTAGACGCCTTGCTGGTCTAGTCACCCTGCAGGTTGGTTTATTACACACGGAGACCCTTTATCTACTAGTCCTAGAGGGATCTACCACCGACATAGTATTAGGACGCCCTTGGTTAGTACACCACAATCCAGTTCTCTCCTGGAGGTCTGGTGAAGTGTTAAAGTGGGGTGAGAACTACTTCCCAGAATGTTTCTGTAATATCCCCATTCCTCTGTTGACATCCCCCCACAATACAATGAGTTTTGCAATCTGTTCTGTCCCAGGAGAGCAAACAATCTTCCACCACACCGGCCATGGGACTGTGCCATAAACCTCATACCGGGTGAGCCATTTGCCAATAGGTAGCGTTTACCCCTTGTCCATCTCTGAAACCAAAGCTATAGAGGATTATATAACAGAGGCCCTCAAGCAGGGGTACAGTCATCCGTCCACCTCACCAGCTGCATCCAGCTTTCTCTTTGTGAGTAAAAAGGATCGGGGGGCTCAGACCATGTATCGACTACCGAGCATTAAATAAAATAACAGTTAAGTTTTAATACCCTCTCTCATTGGTACCCACCGCACTAGAGGGACTCCGTTGTGGCAAAATCTTCTCATCCGGATTAGAAGGGGTGATGAGTGGAAGACTGCCTTCATTACACCTACTGGTCATTACGAATATCAAATATAAAAGTGTTGTCATTGGCTGCAGGGTGCCAGACAAATTTGCAGGGTGCCGTTTACATTCATCACAGATCCCAAAAATGTACAGTATTTAAGGGAGGCTGAAATAATTAATCGAAGTCAGGTGGGCCCTGTTCTTCACCCGATTCAATTTTACAATATCTTACCGTCCTCGTTCTCAGAACACTCTTGCAGATGCACTGTCTCATCAGTTTAATGAGCAGGAGGAGGACTCTGAGGCTAAAGATGAACCTGTAATCCTCTGTGCCATAACCGTCAGTCCCATAGACTGGTCCACACCTGCCCTGCCTCAGTCAACTCTATCAAACTGCCCTGTAGGTAAACAATACGTACCCCGTAATCAACGTCTCTCACTTATCCATGCCACCCACTCTTCTCTAGGCACTGCCCATCCAGGGGCTAACACCACCCTCTCGCTCATAACCGATCGCTTCTTGTGGCCCAACATGACAAGGGAAGTACGGAGATATGAGAGGGGCTGCAAGGAATGTGCGATGTCCAAAAGCCCAAGGACCCGGCAAAGTACACCCGCTTCCCATCCCGAATCTCCCATGCTCCCACCTAGGGGTGGATTTCATCACTGACCTAAGAATGACAAATTTTCTAAATCATGCCGTCTGCTTCCCCACAGAAAGCTGCCCACGGCCATGGAGACCGCAGAACTGATGCTGCGGCATCCCAGAATATATAGTCTCTGACCAGGGACCCCAATTTATCTCAAGTCTATAAAGCCTTTTTCTCCCCCCTAAGTGTTACTATCAGTCTCTCACTGGGTTACCACCCACAAACCAACGGTCAAACAGAGAGGAAGATCCAAGAGATCGGCCGGTTACTATGTACCTTCTGCCATGGTTCAACAGGATTCCTGGAACCAGTACCTAGGTTGGGCTGAGTATGCCCAAAACTCACTAACACAACCTGCCACCGGCCTAACAATTTTTCAGTGCGTACTGGGGTACCAACCACCACTATACCATTGGTTGGGTGAACCCTCACATGTATCAGCAGTGGACCACTGGTTCCGGAAGAGCGAGAGGTTCTGGGAACCAGCTCATCATCAACTCCATGTGGCTGTGCGCAGACAACAACAAGCAGCCGATCTGCGCCGATCTCCCAACCCTGACTACCACCCTGGCCGGAAGGTATGTCTCTCCACCAAACACCTACAGATCGGGCAGGTTCCATCATGCAATCACCACCTCGTTCCCACTTTCCAGAGTCCTAAATCACTCGCACATGTTCCACGTTTTCCCTACTTCTCTATTTAAACTCTCTCCTCTGCTCAGTGTCCAGGCTCGTTTCAGCACAAACGGACATATTACCGCTCAACGTAAACATACTCGCGTCTGAATCTCAGCAACCCCAACCTTTTGCCTTTCTATTGTTTCCAGTGTTCTCCAAGAAGTCTCTCCACGTACTGTCCGGCCTGTTATGTATGTCACTTCCCTATCTCTCATTTCCGGGCACTCATCTGTCAGGAGGATTAAGCATCTAGCACTTCACGGCAAGCGGGATTCACAAGATCACTCGCTCTCCACCGTGAACTGGTCACGCCCCTGATTACTTCCTGTTTATGTTACTAGAACTGATCTCCTTCTTTTAACTATTCCTGTGCATCCTCCCCAATAAACCCTTTGAAGTATTAAACCCTCCGTAACAATATCATGATGGTCTTTTCAAACATTATACAGATTTTATAATATGGCATATTAAGAAAACTTTTAAATTAAGTATCCTTTCCTCAAGAGTACATGACAGTTTTAAAATGAATTAATTTGTATTAAACTTATTTTATCTTTTCACTTTAAGAGATCTAATACTACTGGTGTAGTATCTGGTACCAAGTTATCAGTATATCTACAGTTGTGAGGACTATGCCTTCGGAGGACCGCCTACAGAGGGCGCCCTCGCCCAAGTTCTAGGAATCTACTTCCTGGTTGAGTTAAGTGGACGTGGGCTGCCTATATAAGCAGGTGGCCTCCTAAGGTTAATTGCGAAGTATTGTTGCCATAGGCCTTGCTAAGCATACTATTTCTGAACTTTGTGGATTTACATTTTGGACTTTTGAACTTGGATTTGGATTTTTGGATTACTCTTTTGAATAACGTTTTGGATAAGTTTGCCTTCCCATTTCCCTTCCCAAATAAACTATTGTTAACCCTAATCTCTGCTCATGGATTCATCTAATCATTCTCAGACAGCGTTGTTACAACATTAAGAATACTAAAATAAAGTATAAAATAAATATCACATAACTGTTATGCAAACATGGTAATAAGGGAAAAACAGGATGTCCCGAAAAAGTTGATTTAGGAAATTACTATAACTCTGGATTTAACATACACGTCTTTTTTATTAAAACCAGTTAACTTTACAAAGTTATGAGACTTGTTCTTAGAAAACTGCAGCTTTATTGACAGTTATGTTGTCATAATTTGTGGAGGCAGGAATCTAAAAAGAACCTTTACCTCCAACTGATACAAAGATTTGGAACGTGTGCAGTTAGCCGTTTTTATAGAAACTACATTGTATTGTGTACATGGCTATAAACATGCCACTATTATCATCAATATTTTATTTTGTTTCTTAAACTCTTAGTCATAATCATATCAAAACACTAAAACTCAATAGACACATTAAATTGATGTTTTTTTATGCCTTCAATCCAAAATCACAAATAAATCACAAACCAAGCTATTATTTAAAAAAAGCTATTAAAAATGTGGTTGTGGGTGGATACCTGTGTCAGAATCACACTGGTGTTCGCAGGGGTCTATGAGGCGACGGCCACACAGCTCATTAAGCCATGGCCCGCTGGCATTCTGCTGATAGTAAAGCAGCACTTGAGCAGGATTAAGCCAATCTGAGGCATCCAGCTGACTACCCTGCAACAGGACAAAACGGGAACCTGTGGAGAGAACCACACCCTGGTTTATGAAAAGACTGCAAGCTTTTGTTCATATCATTAGAAACATATATAAGATAATTCATCAGGATTAACCATGAGCATCAGAAAATCATCACCGCAGTATTTGAGTCATTGTAATGGTACCTTACTGTATAATATAATTCAAAATAATTAATGGCAGAAATCATCATCATTATTGTTGATGAACATTATAATTATTAAAAAAAATCCCAACGGTTTTTATAGAATATTTAAACTCTGAAAGATGCTGAGCTCATTTATGAAAGTTAATGAAAATGGCAAGATTTTCAATAACATAGTACCTTATATAAACAAGTTCAAATTCTTAAGCAACTACAGTATAATATCCCATTGGGCACCTATAGTTATACAGTGTACTTTATAGTCATAAGTGTTGGTGATGATACTCAGAAGGCTTCTGTTGGAGGTTTCAATTTGGGCTGCTTTTAGATATGCATATGTTAGCTTATTGCACAACTTAATCTCAAGTATCTGGGCAACTAATCCAGTTTTAATTGGTGTCATGTCCCAGCAGGGTGTGTCAGCATACACTGTAAAAGTAAAGGGCATTGGCATGGAAGCTGTGCTCCATATGAATTGTCTATCTACTGTTGTCTGCCCCAGCAAAATTTTTCAAAAATGCATTAGAGGTAACAGGCAGGAGAATAGGAATATATAAAAATAAAAAAATAGTAATTTATGAGTGCCCATCTGCCTACGCAGATAAATATACTCAGAGCTTTTTGCTTTGATTGTTTGAGCGGGATCATGCATGGTCAGCTATCAAGGGAGCTAAACAGAGATATATTATGTGTCGCTCTTACCAAGAGTGCCACCTGGCTACATTTAATGTGGTCTTATATTTGCAAAATCTTTTTAAAATAAGAAAAACAAACTATACAGTTGATTTCAGATATGTTCACTTTTTTGATGGGCAAGGTTTGTTAAATCAGCAGCTGTTTAAGTGCAGCCCACAATATAGTAATCAGCATCTCAATACCAATCTTGCCACTCGAGTCTCCCCACCTTAACCGTATTGCTTTGTTAGCAATATGAAATTAGCAAGAAACTGCTTGTATAAGTGTTTGAAAAATCTGGTTTGTAAGATATATAAATTTATCATTGTAACATATCTGAAACAGATTTACAAGTTTATAACACAGTCGCTTAACTGTATACATGTTTATGAGGTTTGTATTTATTTGTATATGTAAGATAGATAGCACGATGAAATTATACAGTACTTGTTAGGTGTAGTCTATTGTGAAAGTGCGCATTAAGCAAATTCATAACCCTCGATTTCTAAGTAATGTGTCAATAAACACTGCACCTGCATTAGCTAGATAATAGGATTTATTTTTTTTATTCTGTTCAGGAGGCGATTGTTTATTTTTCACTGTCATGTGGGACACATTTTGGATGGGAGCATTTTATTAGACAATTTTTTGGAATGTTAAAACACCCAAGAACAGCAAGAGCAAGAACACTTTTTTTTTAAATACAAGCCTGATTGGACTAATCTAAAAATTAAAGTCTTATACAGTCTTATTTGTAGTCATACCGTAATATACGGTACGTGAACATCCCCAGTGACTCTAGAGACACACCTGACTTCCCCTGCAACCAACTGTGAGTTCAAGAAAGGCTGTATTGCCAGGTGGCTTTCCACCATCTGGGAATTTACATCAAGCAAGGCTACTAGCCCAAGATAAACCAGAAGTCTCCTCCATTAGATAATTTTATGAGAGCATGAAAATTTTTAAATGTTCAAATGCAAATATCTGGAACAGGGGACTGTTCCTCTCTTGTCATGTAAATGCTTATGACAGAAGCCTTCCTCACAGTCTGAGGAGCAGCAACGCCCAAGGGCTGTTGGATAATGAAAATTTCTCATGGCACAGAAGTTGCCTGGAGATGCTAGCAGTGTTCAAAGCACACTGAAACACTTCCTACCAGACTGATGGCATGTACTGGTATGGACGTTTCAGCAGTTGCTTATATTACGATTAGGTTCTGAGCTCATGCCACTTTCAGGTTATGGGAAAGTTCACTTATTGAAAACAATGTACATCCCAAGGTCGCAGGAAACAGACAGCATATCGGAGCATGGGCTGAGGTTCAAGCAACGGAAACACCAAACAGAGGTATGTTTGTGTGTGTATATATATATATATATATATATAAAAAATCTATATATATCTTTTTTTCATTTTAGGTGTGCATACGAGTGGCCATAGCTGTCATGTAAGTTTTTAAAATTTTATATTACCTGTAATACAACTGGACTTTATTTAAAAAACTTTAACTTTCAATTCCATTGAGTACAATAAAAGCTTAAGAATGTGCATCTGCCTGATTTGAAGTAAAAGCAAGGGTGTAGAAGGGAAGAATAACATCTTGTACTTTGAAACCGCAGACATTAAAATTCATTAACAAACAAACAATGTACAAAGCATACATTGGGGAAAGTAGTTAGAAATATTTATTGTTCAAATAGTCTGTGTGGTTGTCAATGAGATCATGACTACTTGTAATGTTCGTGTAACACAGCTACTGACCAACAGAGTGGTTCAGTAGATGTGGTCACATAGATTCACACACAATAAATAGATAAGTTGCTGAAAAACGTGGTATATCTGTCAATGCTGCTATAAGTGCAAAAACACCTTTAAAGTAGCATCTTTTAAAAGAAGTTATCACATTCTATCCTGTAGTAGACCTACTCTATCCAGTTACTACAGATTTAATACTAAATTGTTACAATGCTGTTTGTTGTCTACACTTACCACCTAAACAGTCTGAGCAGTACTACAGAAGAACAGCAGGAACATTTCACGGTTTCTACAAGGAACATTTGACAAGCAATTTGCAGGCAATGTTCATGCAAATTATCGAGAGGAGGTAGAATGCCCAAGGACATTTCTACTACACACCAAAAAATGCATGGAATATAACAGCACAGTCCAAGCTAATATACTGACTCACTTTTCTTGCCAGTGGTTTAGACATTAATGACTGTGTTGAGGGTTTATTTTGTAGGAGAGCAAAAATTAATTTACACGGTTACACAAGTGATACATATATGTTAAAAATATAATATTTATAAGAGATTTAATTTATGTAATCACTTCTCTATCATATTTATTATATTTTAAAATTAAAATCTTTGCAAAATGATCAAACTGGTAATGTTGGCAATTAGCAGCACTGGCATGACAGGAATCGAAGCAGAAATTGGCTAAATGGGTTTGGGATGTCACATGATGAGTCAAATTTACATAAAATCTGCACTTTTTTCCCCATAATTGAAATTATTCAGAAATTGATATTAACTTATCATAAAATACACTTGCTAGACAAAGGCTGCTATAAATGTCGCTTTTAGATTTAAATTAGTTTATAGAAGTTTAAAACATTTAAAACAAATATATTTTAAGCTTATAACTGTGATGCAGTTACCATCAGCGATGAGGTGCTCAGGTACATGAAGAACTACACGCACGTTCAGGCCGCATGACAGGTGAGAAGAGTACACCAACCCGATCACACAGCTCGTCACACTGATCAAAGTTAGAGTGGTCTTATTGATGGGGCTGCGTGGAGAGCCTGAAGTAGAAAGATTGAGAGAGAGAGAGAGAGAGAGAGAGAGAGAGAGAGAGAGAGAAAGATAAAAATAGAGAAAGAAAATGTGAGAAAGAGAATGTGGGAAAGAGACAGAGTGAGACACAGAGAGAGAGAGAGAGAGAGAGAGAGAGAGAGAGAGAGAGAGAGAGGGAATATAAATAAACAGCACAAAGCGATTTAAAAATAAAGACACTTGCAGTTTAAAAACGTTCAGTTTAGGGCACCCTATGGGTATTAAACAGCTCGACATCCGAGTTTGTTGATGCATAAAAAGGGCGGTGAAGCAGCACTGAGAACTTTGGCTTGGCCACAGACAAAAGGAATATGTGCTTTGTGTACTGCAGAGAAAGACAGAGACATTTAATAAAAGCTACAGCTTTTCTGTTTCCTTTTCATTTCCATAAACCTTCTGGGTTGGTGAAGTGCCATCAAACCGATGGGGAGGCGCTAAAGTATTTCCAAAATTTTCTGTCAGAACAAAAACAAAACATTTTTAAAAAGTACACAGAGAGATGAGGGAATTGAAAAAATATATATTAAAAACAAGCTTCAGATAAATAAAAACAGAGCTACGGGCAGAAAGATGTGCAGCTGTCGGAGTTGATCCTGTGTTCCAGCAGACTAATCACGCAGACAGCCTTAGTGAGATTTAAAAAGGCTTTAGCTCCACTCGCTCTGCACTTGCTTTATTTATTGGGGCTGCAGCATAGTCACATTCGACATCCTGGTCATAAAATACAATGGACTTTCATACACACTATAAACTCAAGAGAAATGGATCTGGTTAAGCTGCCTTCAGTGTGAAACCAGTTTTGATTCAAGTCATAAAATGAATTCTTTTGAAATATAAACCTAAAATCATAACTAACTAACTAACTAACTGTGTGAGAGAGAGAAAGAGAGACAAGGAGAAAGACAGAGCATGAGAGGCAAAGGAAGAACTCAAACGGAAGTATAAGAGAGAAAGACAGAGAGGAAAAAAACTTGTAATGACTGATAATTATAATGACCCTAATTGTACTTTTCACTGCATCACGTCTAAAACGTTGCGACACACCTTGTCACCCAGCGAGTATAAACACATACATGCAAACACGTCCATCACAGGAAGCAAATGTCTGGTTCAAATATAGCAAGACAAACTGTCAGCAAATGCAAAATGTGTGTGTTATCAGCTTCAGCTCAATTAAAGGTGACACTTTTGTATCCCACTTTATTTTTAAGTACTTGGGTCTGAAGGTACAAGATGATTGGCTGTTGTCAGCCAGCTGACACTGTAGGGATCAGAGATCAGAGAGCTTCAATCACACGCACTATAATAATAGTAAAAATAAATACATATAAAAAAGAGTAACCAATGGAACGGAAGACATTCAATATGGTTACTATGGATAGATTAATCGCTATAAAATTGTATCCATTATTTGAATTGTGATTTAACTAAGCAAAAGATCTGGGGTTGCTGCAGTTGGTCAAGTCTAAGTTCAGCAACAGTATGTGCTCAAAGGTCAGCGGACTAGCTGGATGGCCAGGTTATTCAATCAATTAATTTTTTCTTCCCTGATGGCACGGAAATGACAATGCCAGGATTTATCGGGCTCAAATTGTAAAAGTGTGTTTCAGGGAGTATGAGACAACATTTTCACACATGAATTGGCCAGACCTTAACCTCATAGAGAATCTTTGGAATTTGCTGGAGAAGGCTTTGCGCAGCATTCTGATTCAACTATCATCAATACAAGATCTTGGTGAAAAATGAACATTCCAGAAGCTTATCGAAACAATATCGAAATAAAAGCTAAAGGCGGTCCAATGAAATATTAGAATGTGTGACATTTTTTTCGGCCAGGCAGTGTATATCAGTATGTTAATAATGGGGATTCATTGAAACTGTTTCTCAAGATTTACATGTTTTGTATCCAGTCACTAAGATGGGCAATGTGAGCTAATCAGTAATTATAAATAATACTAAATAATTTGCTACAATTTTAGCTTCCACTAATTATATATACTAAGCATTTTTTTTATTTATTTTGTCTTTATTAAAAGTTTATCTTAGATATAGGTATTAGATAGATAGATAGATAGATAGATAGATAGATAGATAGATAGATAGATAGATAGATAGATAGATAGATAGATA
>JAOTRA010000034.1:12101046-12124467 GCA_026260255.1 Pseudolaguvia tuberculata
GATAGATAGATAGATAGATAGATAGATAGATAGATAGATAGATAGATAGATAGATAGATAGATAGATAGATAGATCGCCACCAGTCTGCTACCATTGAGTCTTTACGCAAGCTCCACAACCCTTCCTGTTCCAGGGGGCATTGTATCATAGCTGACTGTGTCCTGACTCCATTCTGACCCCATGGAATATGCAGGGAAATAAATTTCACTGCGCTGTAAAGTCTATGTGACCAATTTACAGACATTTGCATTATTTTTATTCTTCTTCTTCTTCTTCTTCTTCTTCTTCTTCTTCTTATTATCTATTCTGTTATTTAAAACCATACCAGCCAGTGATGTGCAAATAGGGGAGGCACAGCCTCGCCTGTCATCATGGAAAAGTAAAATTACAAATAAATAAAATGGTTATATTTATTCAGTAATAAAGTTCATTTAACTTCACAATTTTTGGAATTGTTTTTCAAAATCGCTTAATTTTCACATTTACCGTTTAAATACTAAGAAGAGGCGAGACCATTTTGTAGTGACCGTTTTTGTGTCCCTATGCATGTCACTATTAAAATGTTCCAACACTTTTACTGTATGAATTAAATTTAACTACTTCAGCTGGTGTATATAATTGACAGTGTTTATTTTTTATACTTTTATATTCAAAAAGAGCGGCACATGGACTTCATTTATAAGTAAAGGTAAGAGGTAAACATTTTTTAAAGTTCTTTTTTTCTATGCTATAGTTTGTATATGTAAAGATGCTGATATGGAATTTTAAACAAAACACGTTAATTGTTGGCAATCAAATTGAATAAGCTCCTCTGTAGGAGTCATATATCTGTAAATCTGACTGTGATGATGTCAGTGGCACATCATACATAAACCTCACTGCAAAGTTTACGGCAGTTCTTTTTGCTTTCAAAACTGTCAAGTCATTATGGAGTCAAACAGAGCTTTCTCACACAGCTCACAACAGATGACTAAATGATGCCTAATCCCATTCACTATATATTCACAATATTTTATATTGATCTGTGCGCTTTGACACGCTTTCATAAAGCATGCGATGTAGAGTAGAAGCCATATGTGTTGTTGTGTTTCACTTCTGCAAAACATTAAGTCTGAAAGTTTGCATAACTATAATTGAATAATATCAAATGAATACTCAACAATTATTAACTATTTTTACAGATGCCATAACAGTTGTTATATTATCGTGCATTCTATGTGCTCATGGTGAAATGGTGAGACGTGTCATAAACAGAACATGAAGGAGATGAGAAAGTCACACAATGTATGTCACTATTTTCAATTGATCCATGAAAAACAACAAATGGAGAATATCACAATTCACAAATGCATATGATCGATTAATCAAGGCACATGCCTGATTGTTAAAGACAAAGAGTAAAATGATGTATTGCACATGCTTCGACACATTGCAACTTCTGCTTTGGTCAATTGATGAACAAAGTCTCTGACACACATGTAGACAGGAGCCGAAATCATGCTTCGAACGGCGTAGATGTTGTCCTTACCCCCGGAGCCCCACGCAGGGTTGGCGTTACCATTTCTCATACCTCGGCTGCGGCGGCGGCTGCGGTTGGGGTCGGTGTAGAAGGTGAGCTGTGGCTCGCCATCTGTATCAGGCCCAGAATCCCCATCTGGGTTCAGGAATGCTGAACCCGCTGCAGAATTCACACACAAAACCAATCACCAATAGAAAAAAAATCTTGAACCTTGGTCAAATTTGAAAACTTTTCCCAATTAGGATGTGTAAATATGTGGATACAAAATAAGAGGAAAAAACTTTTTTTTTCTTTTTTACATGCACACAGATTTTTTTAGTCAGAACATATATTTGTCATTTGGGTGGGAAGAGCTAGAAATTCTAGTATTTCGTGTAGGTCTTAGTGGCTATGTATTCAATCACATGAACCAACATCATTTTTGTTTATTAAATGCTACAGTCACAATATTATTGCAGTCATTAATGGTTTAATGAAAAAATATTTACTTGATCGAGATACATAGCAAAATTATTTTAGCCTGGATGATTTTTAAGTACAGTTGTTACGTGTTAGGAATACCAAGAAGAGTCAGACTTCGGGAACACACATTTATTTATGGGTAAGTACCAAAATATCACGCGTTTATGAAACAAACAAAACCGTGCAGCAACGCTACTCTAAAGAATACCGTACATAACTTTGGAAACTTGAACATGGAAACATTCTTAGACCTGACAGGGACTCAAACATGGACAAAGCTTCGGAGAGCAGACGAACACAATTCCACATAACCCGTAAACGTATGGCTCAAACAATAATCCACGCCTCGTAAAGATGGCGCACATCTTAAATGGCACACCATCGCCCGGCTGATTGATCGCATCCTCAATCAGCAGGCGATGGTGGTTAGTGATGAGGAAGGGGTAGGGCGTGACAGTACCCCCCTTTCAAAGAACGCCTCCTAAACTAGACTGACCAGAACTGGGACCAGACCGACATGGACGAGCGAGAGATAGGGGACACAGAGAACGGAGAGAGATCGGGGACAGGACAGGACGAGGACAGAGAATGAGGACAGGACTAGTGCAGAGAACGAGGACAGGACAGGATGAGGGCAGAGAACGAGGACAGGATAGGATGAAGGCAGAGAATGAGGACAGGACAGGATGAGGGCAGAGAATGAGGACAGAACAGGATAAGGGCAGACAGGACGATGGAGCGAAGGACGAGGACAGGATGAGGGAGTGAGGACAGGACGAGGGAGCGAGGACAGGACGAGGGAGCGAGGACAGGACGAGGGAGCGAGGATGGGACAGGACGGGACAAGGGAGCGAGAACAAGACAGGACGAGGGAGCAAGGACAGGACGAGGGAACAAAGACAGGACAAGGGAGCAAGAATGGGATGAGGGAACTAAGATGGGACGAGGGAACTAAGACGAAACAAGGGTTCAAGAACAGGAAGAGGGAGCGAGGACGAGAGAGCGAGGACGGGACGAGGGAGCGAGGACAGAACAGGACGAGGGAGCAAGGACAGAACAGGACGAGGGAGCGAGGACAGGACAGGACGAGGGAGCGAGGACAGAACAGGACGAGGACAGGACAAGGGAACGAGGACAGGACAAGGGAACGAGGACAGGACAAGGGAACGAGGACAGGACAGGGGAATGAGGACTGGACAGGACAGGACGGGACAAAAAGCGAGGATGGGACAAGGGAGCAACGACAGGATGAGGACATGACAGTTTATAAAAACAACAAAACATTGAGGACTGAGGCTCTAAACAGAACAAATAAGAAATTATACAACTTCTGGGAAACTTCTGGGAAAAGGTACTCAGCCTGCAGGCACAAAGATGGAACAGAGGGGTCCGGGTCCATGAACAGTCTATAGTCACGGAGGGGCAAGGCTTCCAGGCCTCCACGACCACAGAATGAGGCACCTGAACCTTCTCCAAGGGAACAGAGGGTGGCTACTGGACCACCACGAGAACAGAGGGTGGTTCCTGGACCACCAGGGGAGCAGAGGGTGGCTACTGGACCACCACAGGAGCAGAATGAGGCCTCAAGACCTCCTTGGGATGAGAGAGTGGAATAGAACTGGAATAGAACGAGCCCCCCCTTGGAGCTTGGTGGGAGCACCGCGACCTCCTCGGAGCTTGGTGGGAGCACCGCGACCTCCTCGGAGCTTGGTGGGAGCACTGTGACCTCCTCGGAGCTTGGTGGGAGCGCCGCGACCTCCTAAGAGCTTGGTGGGAGCGCCGCGACCTCCTAAGAGCTTGGTGGGAGCTTGGAGATAGGAAGAGGTTTGTTTTACTTAACTTGTCCTACATGGGGCTGAGCGGTATGGAACGGGGTCCATCTGCCGCGTAGGCTCTAGCACGTGGGGACTGGCAAAAACTTCAGTCATTAAAATAGGTAATTGACTCACGGGAATAATTCCCACATGGTGGCGCCCCAAGCAAGCTTTTCCCCAGCCAGCAGGAAAATAACAAACGCACTCTTCCTGCCTTGAAATAAAAACTCCTCAGGAAAAGTGCTTAAGTATGCTTTACATTGTTCAATAAACTCCTCGCAGTACTCCGTTAACCAGTCATACCTATCGGGAAGCATGATATAAAGAACCCCAGCTGGTGCAGTTGGGGGCGGGACATGCGCATTCGGCGCAGCCGGACAACCAAAACAATTTTTTCTTGCCGGCAGGTACTACCCGAGCGTGTCCCGCTGACTCCATGGTTTTGACTGATTATTCTGTTATGTGTTAGGAATACCAACAGGAGTCAGACTCCGGGAACACACTTATTTACGGGTAAGTACCAAAATATCACGCTTTAAAGAGACAGAAACAAAACCGTGCAGCAACACTGCTCTAAGGAATACCGTACTTAGCTTCGGGGACTAGAACATGGAAACATTTAGACCTGATGGGGATTCGAACATGGACATAGCTTCGGAAAGCAGACGAACATAATTCCACATAAACGTGAACGTATGGTTCAAACAATAATCCACGCCTCGTAAAGATGGCGCACATCTTAAATAACACACCATTGTTGATTGATTGCATCCTCAATCAGCGGGCAATGGTGGTTAGTGACAAGGGGTAGGGCGTGACAACAGTGTTGCGTAAATTCAGTAAAATCAGACACAACCTACGTTTTAACTAACTGAACATTCTTTTATTTAAATTCTATCATGCTTATGCCCTTATTTGGGGGCACGTGGGTCTGCTGCAGCCTCGAGCACATATGGCATAAGGTAGAAAAAATTGCAGGGCCACACAGGTGAACAACCACACACACACACACACACTAATACACCTATGGGCAATTTATAAATACCAATCAACCTGTGTGTGTTTAGACTGTGGGAGTAAACCAGATAACCCGAGAAAACCCACACATGCGGGGAGAACTCCTCACAGAAAGTCTCTTTGCCCGGGACTCGAACTTGGGACCTTCTTGCTGTGATAACCACCGCCCCACCCTAAATGAAATGTTTGCAATGTTTTTTCTCCACATGCAAATAACTCATTTAAGAATGCATTAAACCTTTTTAATAATTAACCTCCTATGAGTCATAAGATGTTTCATAAAAGTGATTTTCTTGATATAATCTCTACCAATGTGGCTACATTAGTTGAGGTACATGAAATCCTTGTTAAGTAGAACAGCTCTAGCACAGCAATGAATGCATAGAGCATTTTAGGAGACCAGTCAATGTACAATATTCATTATTATAAAAAGGTCAAAACACCCTCAAAATATTTTACAGTGAAAGAGAACTAAATAAGGATTAAACATAGAATAGTATAATAGTATACAGTGGTGTGAAAAAGTGTTGGCTCCATTCCTGATTTCCAATCTTTTTGCATGTTTGTCACACTTTAATGTTTCAGATCATCAAACAAATTAAACACAGAGCCATTGAGATGGACTAGAATAATAAACTAGCCACATGACCTCCTCAACTAACATCGTGTCTGATCTTACCAATTCTATTGTGTCTTAATAAACAAATCAGCACAATCCAATCTAAACAAAGGACTACAGCAGGGTAGAGGTTATTATGCATTCAGGAATGAGAGAAATTCAAAAAGGCAGGCATTTCAATACTCTGCAACAGTTACACATTCTTATAGCCTTATATATTATTTTGCGCATTTTACTGTTTCCCCGTATTTAAAAACATTAAACATCAAAATGTACGTATAAACATAGGTACTAGCTCAATGAACACTTATGATAAATTAATTCCTGGGCATACAGATCACACAGATACATACACACAGGTCATTGGCATTAGAAAATGTTTAACAGCATTGAAAGGGGAAACATGTTGTTCCAGTGATTTGGAACGATATAATTGCATGGTACAAGCCAGGCTTGTTTAAATGTTGCTCATAACCTGGAATTTTGACTAGAGTCAACGAAAAGGGTGTGATAAATAAAAAAATTAAAAGCATTAAGTGAGCCACAGTTATTGTGAGTGGAAATGACTCACATGAAAAGGCATAAACAAATAATTTGTTTCATTGTATTTGTGGGTTTTTTTGGATTATCATGCGTTCCTTACTAACGATGTACTACCATTGGTGGTATGTCAAGCTGGGATGGTTTATTAATTCTTGATCATTAGTTCAGGCTTCTCATTGTTTGAATTATGACATAAGTCCCCTTTTATAACATATACATATGGCCATTGTTGAGTATTTCTCATGGAGTTACTGTTTGGAGAGAGAGAGGGTGTGTATTTTTACCAATTCTTATTAGTATAATAAGAATTTCCCTTGCATAGTTGTAGACAAAATGTTACATTGAGAAATAAATGTTATTGAGAAATAAATGTTAATGACATGCAAGATCCAGAGTGACTTACATTTATCTATTTTATAAAACTGAACATTTGGGGGTGTTAAGGGCTTTGCTCATGGGCTCACATTGGTGGCTTGGTAGTGCTGATAATTGAACCGCGGTATTTTCTGCATCAGTTCTTGATGTCTTCACCATCATGGAGTCACGCCTTAGATCACTCACACACTTGGTGTTTGTATTTTTGTTCATGTATGCAGAACTAAAATGCACTGTCAGCCTTCTTTATAACCTATCATTGTGTTCCTATCATTGCCTAAACATTATATAATAAACATCACTTTTTTTTATTGTCTTGTGCAAACGTCATTTATCACAGCACTGTGACTCAAGAAAAAAAAGAACATGCATGTAAATGGGTATTTTAAATTGCATAACAATAACACACATTTTCAGCTGCTGAAGAAACACTTAAGTGAACACATCGCTCCAATTTTCTTAAGACTTGATTTGTACATTTTATTATTTGTTTTTAAAGCTCTCAGTGGCCTTATGTAATCAACATGTCAAGTTTACATCTGCAAAACAGAGTTTTGAGGTCAGCAAACAGCAAATCAACTTTAACTGAATGTCCCAAGGTCAAGCTATAAACCAGACCTTAGTTCTGAAAAAGCTTCCCTGGACTATATTGTCTTTGCATGTGTTTGTGATGCTCAGTGGTAAAAAACTTTTGACACTTTAGTGTACACGACACAGATACCCACGTAGTCCTTTTAAGACTTAAAAGATATTTATTTATACTGCCTGTTATAAATAATTAAATTAAAAATCAAGTGGAAAACTTTTCCAGAGTATGAAGGGTATTATAAAGTGAGATTACATCTGGAAAGAATGAATGAAATGTAATGGTCAGGTGTCACAATACACAGTCATATTTAAGGTCTTACAATAAAAGAAAAAATTCCTAAAATAATTTCAATTAGTTTTTTTTTTTATCAAATAAAAAAAGTGTATTGTTTTGCCCCTACACGGATTGGGATGCCTGCCAATCACAGCTGTGTGTTTTTGAAAATCCTATTCCAAATTTAATAACTCTTACCTTCACTCTGGACAGGTAACCATTCCAGCCACAATACACAATGTCTCTATGAAGGTTTGTGCACAAGGACATTGTTATGCTGAAACATGTTTGAGGGTGTTATTTTCAGTGATGAAATAATGTGAACATGCACTTTATATTAGTGCGATGGGGTGTCTACCAACATTTTTGGTGTGTGTATATATAGACACTAAACATTCTCTCCTCTACTATGTACACAGCTAATCAACATCTTAGCTCACCGTAGCCAGTACATAAAGAGTGATGAACCTACAAACCACTTTGAACAGATTGACTCCTGCAAGTGTCAATGAGGGTTTTACAGAGGTCACAAAGACTATATATGCAGCATTGCAACCTGGATTCTTGTAGATGCCATACAATCAGGGGTTTGCTCACTGGTTAAACATATATAGAAGAAAGCTCTAAAGGAAATGACTACACACTACCTTAAGTATTTACCTTTGACTAAAATGGGCAGAAGAAAAAAAAAACAACCACACACAAACACAGAGGTATGGCACAACGGTGGCATAACCATCACTGCTTAAGCATACTGTATAGTTCAGTGTTCTGCAAGTCTTGCTATAAAGTCTTAGGGGGTTTTAAGCCGAAATTAAGCATCTGTAATCAGGATTAAGTAGTGTAATATTTTATTGCTACATTTTTCTTTGGGGATTGTTGCCGGCAAACCAATTCTCTGCAACATAAAAAATAGGAATTTTGATAAATCACAACGTATGCATCATTTAGAGGAAGAGTGTTATGTTTGAGGCCAGGACAGGATATTACAGGGGGATTACCCTTAAGGCCAGGGCATGGTGTTACATGGGGATTACGCTGTCTTTAGGTGTAACATCTGGCTGAGCAGCATATTCTTCGCCTGTTGTCTATTAAGCAGCACTGTTTTTAATATTTGTTGTTTACTGTTTAGCAATTCTTTACTAATTAGTAAATGCACGTCTGCATTTTTTGCTAAGTGTTTCTAATGATTATCCTCTACGCTCCTGTCTAACCTCTTAGTTCCCAGATGGTTAGTTCTATATACTGTATCTTCCTTGGTTGACCACTTTGTGTGACTACTAATCTCTTTTTTAATCTTTTGCTAAACTACACTTAATGAGCTATTGCTACGCTACGTTACTGTTTAAATATGCAAAGACTTGGGTTTTATATTTTTTTATATATATAAATAATCTGATATTGATCTTTTTTGCTCAACATCTTTAAGGATTTGGATAATGTACATTTGGTTCATGTGGATAAAATGTTTACACAGAGGTTATATAAAAATGGGTGTAAAATAAATCACAACAAAAACCAATTCAAACATTTATTGCCAGTTATAATTAGTAAACTGCAGTAGTTTAAATTTGAACCTAACCTAAAGCAAGACTTAACTCTAATCCTGCTGTTAAAAAAGCGATTAACATGTTTTTCACCGCTGCTGTGTAGAACAAAACGGCATCACGCACGACATCCAATCAGCATTCACCACTTAACGCACCGTTATAGCTTTATTCTTGTAATGTTGAGTTTATTCCCTTGGAGAAAAAAATTCCACTGGAAAAAAAAAGAAACAAATGACAAACTTTAAAGGCATTATTTGAAACCCCGGGTGCAAACGAGTGTGTGGCAGCTTCCACAATTAAGCAAAGGCCAAAAGGTACAATGCTTCGTGGATAGGAATAAAAAATGAGCTTGTTAAAATATTCAAAGCTCGGCATCAGTGCATCTGCGGCATGCTGATCTGCTAGTTCGGGTGCAGAGAGCAAGGCATTATAAAACCTTAAGGAATCTGCACGTCATGATTTAAATAGCAATGATCTAAAGGGCGACAAGTTACAGTAGCAGGAGCGTTTAGAGAACAGGATGTTTATTCAGTCTTAGGTTAAGTGTGCTCAGTCAGATGAGTTCAGTGTGAACAGAGATACCCATGCTCATCAGACAGGTTCAGACCACAGACACCTGATTACTATTGGAAGGCTTGAGCACAGAGGAATTTACAAAAATCAAACTGTCTCTTACGAATTCTAACTAAACAAACACCTATATATGTTTCTGTAATACATTTTTGATTGATTAGGCAGCAAGAGAAGTGAGAGAGAGAAACCGGATCGGATCAGGAAATGTCCACAAATCAAACTTTTTTAATACATTGAAAACAGGAACTGGGGTATAAAGATCTTAAAAATATTGTGTCAGTTGTGTGGCGGTCTCAGTACATATTAACTACAAACGGTATTGGGAATTGATGGTAATGGTAGAGGTAATACTGGTGGTGGGCTCAATAGGATTGATTTTCGATGCTGCTCTGGACTTCGGAGTCTACCAAAAATGGAAATATAGTATTTACTATAAATGTCAGGGTTAGAACCATATAGTGCTCATGGATGGGACAAGCCTAGAACGGTACCGGAACACAACTTGTACTTAACAGAACTGAACAGCTTTCTCCTCCAGTCTGCAAGAGCCCTCAACTTCAATCTCCCTGCCCTCCTTAGAGACCTCCTCCACAACCCTACCCCTGAAGCTAAAAACATCCCACCACCAACTAACTGTGTTGCACAGGTGAACAGAAATGTCTACAGTTAACCTCTAACTGTATATACACTAGACACATTTTTAGAAACAATGGCTCACACAAAGACTCAATGATAACTACACGTTTATTTAAGCTCTTTTGCACAATTTCATTAACAGTATCTATTCAAAGTCTTGTACAACATGCACAATCAGCATGTTTTTCCTAATACTTGTATTGTTTTAATATATATATTTATGTTAATCAGTATTTACTGTACATAAATGTTACTGAGACATATACCACCTAGTCAGTGGCAAAAAGTGATGCCAAGTATACTTCATCATGGCAGTTGTATTCCTAATGGCCCTGGCCTTTCAGTCAAATAAGGCTCCATGGCACCAGAAACAGATCCAGGTGTTGACACGACCTCTAAAATCCCCAAATCCTAACCCAACCAAGCACCTGTGTGACATGCTAGTCACTCACCTCGCAACCTACAGGATTGAAAAATTCTGCTACTCAAGTACTTGCTGCCAGATGTCAAATCACACCTTTAAAAGGTTCTGCCTTAGCAGGTCAGAGCTTTGGTAAGCACCCAGAGGAGCTAGACAATAATATACAAGTGCTTTTTTAATGTTATGGCTGCACATAAACATACAAATTTTCAGTAGAACACATGACGCATAATAATCCGAACAAACTTTTTTTCAAAGAAAAACAACATTTCACTAAGTTTCTCTGATTTGCTATAAACATGTGTAGAAATCAACATAGAGGCTTAGAGAGAACCCAAAAAAAAAATGTTTACAAAAGCTTACTTTAGGACACAGCTAGGTACAGGAAAATATATGATTTGGGTAAATTTAAGGTTGAGAACCTAAGATCTCAGACAATTGGTAAAATCACATTTTGTTCTCCTCCAAGGTTTCAGCGGTTGACCTGTGTAATCAAGCTCTGCACTGGTGTGATTACAGCTCTGGTGTTGTGAGAGAACAAAGGCAACAAAAAATTCAGGGTCTTCGAGGGTTATTTGGAATGTCCAGGGTTTACAATGATAGAGCATATATTTCTGCGCACTAAGCAGTAGCACATCATACAATACGAAATAATACACCACACCCTGTAACTACCAAGCAACACCCACCCAACCACTGCCCATGGCTACTCCACACATGCACAGGAGAAGAAGGAAACAACAGAAGTTATAATGTATGCATCTTAAATTTTACAAGGAGGCAATTTTAAAAAAAAAATGTAACGTGCACATAATTTTGATCATATAGAGGAAGGCATAAATAAAATGTAAAGCTTGCTGTAAGGATTATGGCTATGATACAGAAGCAAATCATCACAGCTTCCTAAGGCTTTGTCCCAAACACTAGGAGTCATAACTAATTTTTAAAACCAACTATTAGGTTTTTAAGAAATAATCACCAAAACACCATAAATATGCCAGTTACAAAGCTTGATATTTCATGGCATTAAAATGTAGTCTGGAATTAAAGGAACTTGTGACTACACAATGTTACCATACACTAGCATTTGGGAAATGCCCAAGGAGTGGGAATGGCAGCTGCAGGTGTCAGCGGGCATGTTCTTTTAAGCAGGTGGCTGCAAGCGTGACCGACCACTCACCGCGCGTGTTGCTGGACAGACGTGTACGCTGGTTGGTGAAGGTGTTGTGTGGGAGGAGCGTGTTTTGCTGGTGATTGCTGTCAACGGTACTGGTGGCTATGATGTTATCCTTGTACTTGCTCATTAGGGACAGTTTTGTATTGTCATTCCCTGATGGCAAAGAGGTCAAAAGGTTAAATGTTAGGTGGAAAAATGGAAAGGTTGAGAGTACAGAACGCTGACTTTTTCCACTGAAGGAAAAACGTCAGTTTTGGGGAGAAAGAGAGTAAGATGACACATGAAGGTGACTAGGACAAAACACCAAGCCACAGGCGATGAAGTTGAGCTTCTCTAACTGCTAATTATGTAGCAGTTCTGCTTTTAAGAACAATGCAGAGGCCAAACAAATATTCTGAACTACTGGCCATTTAAACATTTGAAACATTTCTGTATTTATACACGGGCATCCTGTAGCATACAAAAATTCATAGAACTAAAAAAAAATATTCATAAGCAATGACGGCCATATTGAACAGCTGAACAACCAGCTACACCATATGCTTGCAGAAATCTTACATTTCTGGAATTTGGCAGGTGCCCTTATCTAGAGCCATTTGAATATATTTTTGTTTTTTATTTATCTGAGAAGTTTAAGTTTGTTTGGTGCTGGAAATGTTAACCCATGATATCACTAAGACCTCAAATATTGTGCTACCACTATTCTCACTTTCTTCAAATTTCTCCATTTCAGCTGCAGTATCAGTCTCTAGTTGTTACATCCAATGGCTCCCTGTAGGTGACCGTGTTTGTGATGTCTACCCATTCCTCCTTTGCTTGAAAGGCTTGCAAGACTGCATAGAGCTCAAACTGCATGTAATCCTGCAATAACTTATCTCTTAGTAAGATCATGTGCTTGGCCATGTTCTCCAGCAGGGAAAGGAAGCATCTCTTGATGTAACACCAGTTCCCTATTTTGAACTTTTTGCTTGTTGTAGTTGTACAGTACAGGATTCTGACCTCCAACCTTGTATGGGTAGTGTACAAGCACTGCTTTTCTCCCTATTCAAGTTTCCTCACAAGTTTGTCTGCCTCTTTGTTTTGGCTAGACATGATTTAGGTCACACACAGTTTGGTGATTGCATTTACATTAAGGATGTTATTGTAGGGTTTCTTGACGATAGCCTTGTATAATCCAATGGCTTCTTGGTATTTGTTCTTTTGCATGAAGAGCATGTGCTTCCACTTCAGCTTCCACTTGTGCTTTTTGCAGTACCACACCGGCTAGTGGAAAACTCCTTTACCATATTGTATTTTAGCACAGAGATGTGTCTTTTACAGAGATGTCCTTCTTCCTTATCTTCTATCGCTTTTTTAGACCATGGTCATCTGTTGTGCATCAACATTTGTTAGCCTTGTGTAACTTATTGTTCAGCTTTCCTGCCATGTTGTTTAGTTTTCAAACACATCCTTTCAAGCGTTAGACTCGTTTCATTGAATGACTCCCAGAAATTCATATATTTATAAAGTGGAAAAAGCTTTTAGATGAGGTGTGCTTTTTTTGGCATCAGGTCAGCAGTCATGTCAAAATAATTCAGCAGCACACAGACAGTATATGACTGACTGTGACAAAGATGGTGTGAAAGAAAGAACGAAAGAAGATCGAAAACACTTCACCACAACAATGTCATAGAGCCTACATCAAGTCATGTCACCTGCACAAATCCCTGATTCTGACTGAATATCTATTAAATTAATTGGAATACAGACTGCACACCAGTGTTTGTGTATTAGTGTTTGTTCTTTTCAATACTATTGTGACTGAATAAACATAAATCCCCACAATCACACGTCACAATATAGTGTCACGATTTTCCAGATATGTGGTGGTTATTATGGGAGTAAGGAAGAGAGAGACTACAGCTGGAATTGGATGTAAAAAAAAAGTGACAATAATGTGATGGTAAAGTGCTTCAACAATTCAACTTTATCCGTCTTATCATTTTGCCTTATATACTAATGACGGTATAATTATAATTGTACAATATGTTAATATTTGCATAACATGTCATTTGTGATAGACACATTTTTGTTGCTGTTGAATTATGTAATGAATTACATTTATAATGTAAGTATAAGCAAGTGAGGGTAGCAGTCAAACACCTTGACTACAGAGCTACTGTAACGTTGTAGAATTAGCCAGATCCATGAATGCAGTTCTTATAATCCAAATGCTTTAATAAGGAAGGTAGCAAAAGGTACAACAGACAATTCCAAATCGGTATCCAAAGTCCAAAGTCAAAAAGCAGATAATACAGAATCAAGAGTAACATACAAAACGTTCGGTAAGTTTTAAACAAACAATACTTACAGCACTTAACTCAAGTATGGCGTGGTCTTAAATAGGGTGACCACGCCCTAAGACGCGGCACCGGAAACAGATGTTAGAACTAGGCGCTCTCCTGCGGCAATCGTCAGGAAGTACCGTCGTTACAGCTACCGATTTACTACATTTTGATCTAATTTGTATTTTGACTTAACTGATGGAGTCAGTATTTCCAATACAGTAAACTGTAAATGAATGATCAGGTATGAATTACCATATTATTTTGCAGCAATGTTAAATGGCTTGTGTATCCCGATACTACAGCAAAGAAAACTGATACTGCAGGGCTTTTTGTTCCACCCAAATTAGCATTGCAACATAAAATTACTCCTCAGCACAGTCCACTGGGAGTCTTCAGAGCCGAACAATCTTTCAGGCAAATATCAGCATTATTTCACACTCAATCAGTGCTGATGTCTCCAGTGCTGAGCGACCGGTGAACCTGGACGACCTCAGTGTCGCTAACTTGAGTCAAGAGACTCTTCTTTCCTTTAATGATGTTCTAAACGGGATCTGTGGTGCTCTGGGGTCCAGTAAGCAATACAATGGCGATCATGAATAATTTACTAAATATCTAAAGGCCTTTATCCACTTCAGCTTTATATGCCACAGCATTTACTGGCATTTGTGTCATTATTTATACGCAGAGCCAACACGTATCTCTAATGCCAGTGCTTTGTTATTGTAAGGAACCAAGGTTTAACTGTCTAGCTTGTGTGTTTTGTTGGCTAGAAAGACTGATTCCTGGAAGAACGAGGATAAAATACAGCACCAGCAAGTAGCCACTGCAGATCCAAGCCCTAAAACTGTTTAAAAGAGCTAAATCTAGGTCACTCTAGAAAAGAGTGTCCACCAATTGCTGTAATTTTTTTTTATTTACCCATTTAATAGTATACCATTTAAGTGATTTCTTCTAATTAGCAATACAACATTAACCACTGCACTACCTGCTGTTTAAGAGACATAGATGCAGTTTACTATAACTACACTACAGTATATAGACAAAAGCATTTGGAAATTAAACATCTATGTGTGTTTTTTCAAAATTTATTCATGATTTCCACCATTAATAACCTCCACATGTCTGTGATGGGTTTCCACAAGATTGTGTCATGTAACTGTGGGGATTTGTATTCATTCAGTTACAATAGTATTGATTATTTCATACACTAATGTTGAGGTGAGGAGGTCTGGGGTACCATTCATCACAAAAGGTGTACAGTGCTAGCAACAAAACCCTAACTATAAAATAAGTATAACATTAATTAAGCCCTTAACATAATTGTTACTCATTCTTAAAAGAAATGAGCACCATGATGCAACACTCAAGAGATATTGCTACATTGTTGAAAAAAATGGTAGTGCAGCTGTTTGTGGCACAGCATTTTGTACTGCACATTACACAAATGAATTTGCAAGTGGGTACATTTAGAAAGAATTCAAGGCAGCATTTCCCAAACCACAAATCTACATGCAGTGTTATGACACACTATTTAGAAAGCAGTGTACACTTTGGGGTGCAGCCAAATTAGTAGTGTGTCACAACTGCTCAGTATTAAAAAGACGAAAATAGAACCTGGTGTCATCAGCCAGTTAGCTCTTACTGGACCTGCAGCTTTGCCTGTGCTCTGTAAACTTGCCAGAGGTTTACTTGTCTGTAAACCTCTGCTTCAGTGTAAACCATTCCCATACATTTCTGGCATTTGGCAGATGCCCTTATTCAGAGCGACTTAAATTTATCTCATTTATATAACACGATATTTGATGGCCCAGGGCTCTGCGTTGAATGCCCTGGCCCAGGGCTCTGCGTTGGCAACTTGGTTGTACTGGGAATCTTCAAACATCTTCACCACTAGCTTACCACCTCTTTCTTCTGTCAGACGCAGTTAGTCCACTAAATGTAGTTACACCACTGTCTATGGACAAAATCACAGTGAAAGATGATTTTTGCAAGCTTTTGTATAAACTTTCTTTTCAATATTTAGTTTCACTCTTTCTCCTATAATGACCTATACATGTTTTACCACTCAACTGTGTCATGTGACCATGGGGATTGCGTATATTTCTAATAAGGATGCTCATACTGACTGTTTAACTTTTAATCAAAGGAAGAAGAAAACCCAGCAGAAACCTGTATTATTCAGACATATCCTATTTCACCATGACAAAAGGATAAAACAGATAAACTGTAGCAATAAACCACCTCTAAAAAGCAAATGGTGCAGAAATAAAATAGGTTTTTGCAATAACACAAAACAGAAAAAATGTCTTACTGATAAAAAGATTTCCATAAAATTCCAAAAGAACCATCAGTGTTGCATCTACTTTTAAATATGAGCCATGACTTCTTTAAACAGAATTTAGCCAAAACATGAATAATTCTACTCGACTGGTTGCAACTAACTTCAGAATTTCAAGATGGCTCTGCCTCAAGATTTTTCTTTGCCAACCAAGGCATTGGCTAAAGACCAAAAATACCCAGCACTTGTTGCACCTTACGTACACATTGGACAAAGAAATGGAAGCAATTCAATCGAGCATCAGTGTGTTTCATTGTAAGGTAGAAAAAGAAGAAAATGAAGGCAAAGAAGATGGAATGAAGAAAAATAGGTAGAATCAGACAACAAAAGTAAAACAAGAAGAAAGACAAAAAGAAGGATGAGAAAAAGAAGAAAACAAAGGAGCATAAGACAAAAGAAGAGGAGAAGGTGGTGAAGAGAAAAAAGAATACAAAAGAAAAAGAAATGGAAGAGGAAGAAAATGAAAAAAATGAAGGAGGAGAAAAAAAGAAAAGAAAGAGGAAGACATAGAAAAAGAAAACAGCAAAAAAGAATCAATACATACTAGAAAACAAAAAAGAAGCAGAAAAGGGTGGAGAAGGAGAAGAATAAGAAGTTATTATACCAAATAAATTGGAATGTTGTTCCTTTTAAAAGCTGCTCGTTACCCAATAGTTTGGGGTTTATATTACACTGATGTTCTGATCTGAATGAACCAGAATGAGACTCAGAGATTTTGCAGATTGCTCTGGAAAAGGGGGTCTGCCAAATGCAGTACAAGTAAATATTACACACAGATATAGATATCAGAAGATATAGAATGCATGTGTGAACATAGATCTTTTGTCAAACATTTGCATGGGGTTTTCTAGCTCTTCCCAATTATTTTTAAAGTTGTGAGGTCTAATAGGCTTGTAATACAAGATAGAATCTCCAAAAAAGGGATGTGAGCCAACAACCCACCTGGGGTGAGATCCACACTGGCCTTGTCATTACAGCCGTGAAGCGAATCAAGTGTGCGAGTCACCTGGCTGGAAAAGTCCTCCCCGCCATTGATACACTCACGCTGCAGGTGTTGGCGCAGCTCACCAATGTCATACTCGTACCCGTCGAGGATAGGAGTCTCACGGATACTGAGGGTGCCGCTGGCATTGGCGCCCTGGCAACGGGAGTTTCTTAAGCTCTCTCGTGCCTGCCCACCCAGCAGCACAGACGGGATGTAGTGAATCTCGTTAGCTGCCTCAGCGCTGGCGCTCTTCTGAGGCTGAGGCACACGTCGTCTTTTACACCAGCGCTTCCGCGTGTACAGAATCAGCACCAAGCACAAGATAGAAAGCAGCAAAGCAATCATCCCACCCTGCATAAAAAGAGAAAGAGAGATAGAAAGACGGAGAGGGGATGAAAAAAAGACAGGGCCAGAAAAAGTGGTGAAAGGAAGTGAGAAAACGAGTGAAAGGTATTGAGTGGGAGATGAGTAAAGAAAAATGAGCAAAAAGAGAGACAGAGAGACCAGAAAAAATATTGCAATAAAAATTATGACAGAGGAAGGAAATATGTGCAGGCAGTGCAGAAGAGGGCGAGAGAGAGAGAGAGAGAGAGAGAGAGAGAGAGAGAGAGAGAGAGAGAGTTGTAAAGGATGCATTAACAAGACTACAAGTATAGTCAAATAAAATGCACACAAAAAAAGAGAAAAAGAACAAGACAGAAATACAACAAAAATCAGGAAATAGTCCAGTAATAAATATCCAGAGTGGGAAAAAGCGGAAATAACCTATATTTAAAAAAGCTATCTAGTGGAAAGGCAGAAATCATGGATGGAGTTCAAACAATCCGGTCAGGTTTGCTGGATGTGTTACCCAGCTGGGCCAGCAGAGGGCAACAGAGAGACTTTGTGAGTCCATGTTGCACTCAATGGTAATTTTTTCATGTTTTCTTGTCACATGATTCTCCTATCAAAGTGTCATTTCTATTAGTTCTCAGTTCTGTCTTGTCATTGGTTCATTTTGGTCACATGTCCCTCATTGTGTTCAGGTGTTTCTTGTTTAGTTGATTGTTTCCCCAATTAGTTTGTGTATTTATACACCTGTTTCATTTTTGTCTTATTTCTGGTTGTGTTTGTGTTTATGTACATTCATTTGTTCACTTTTTTATTTGTGTGTTTTTTTCCTTGCATTTGCATCCTAAACCTAATCATATGACTCGGGACACAGTGCCAAATAGCTGAGCTACAGCAGAATCCCTGCAATGGTCTGTGTTTTACAACCACAGTAGAACAGCTACAATTTGCATAAGTTGTTTGCCTACTTACCTAGTCGAGGGCGATAATGAATGGCATCTTAATGAAGGTCACTCATGTCGCGTTTGCATGCGCATGGGAAAAATTCCTCTAACTACTATAATTTATTTTGCTTTGTTTCACATTCCTTAATGCTTTCAAAGTCATTAAACCAGTTTCCTGTTTGTGCATAATACAACGTTAAGTACATCAATGCTTACACACTTGCCAGAGATGGAAAATGGAGAGAAGGCCCGGTTCAAAGGGTTCAGGAATAAAGAAAATTAAACAAAACATTTAGTTTTCCCGCATTGTTGCCAAATACATGATATTCCACATGGGAAGGTGAAGCTACCGAACCTAGTAGGACAGTAGAAAGATAACTATGTGTAGGTTTAAGCTAATCCTAATGATTTATCCATTTTAGGAATGCTAGCAAAACAATAGATACGGATTAAAATAAAAGACCACCAATTTCTGCAAACCAAAAGACTGGAGGTATGTCCAATGTGTGGACACACAAGACCCACATATTCTATTTTTTCCTCCATGCACAGTCCTTTGTGATCTACTGGAAAATTCACTGCATGGTGAGTCATATCAGGGAAGAAATGTTGATATTTGGGTTCTTTTACATATAATGTTTTCCCAACATACTGCCATAAGATTTTACCTTGAAATGGTCAGTTATTGAATACATGCATTCATTCATCTTCTTACCTGTTTATTCCATAATTCTAGAGCACATAGGGCGAGAGGCAAGCGTACACCCTGGACAGGTGGCTAGTCCATAGCAGGGCCATATATACACACACTTATTCACATTCACTCCTATGTGCAATGTGGACTGTGAGAGGAAACTGGAGTAACCGCTGGAAACCCACTCAAGCTTAGGGAGTACATGCAAACTCCACACAAAGACTTCAGGTTCAGGACTCAAACCCGGGATCTTTTTGTTGTGAGGTGACTGTGCCAACCACTACACCACCGCGCTGGCCCCTTATTGAATACAAACTAGCCTAAACAAGAAATGTTACAAGCATAGTCATAGAATTCATTTGTTTAATATTACATGTGGTCAGTAGTGGTTCAAATGGTTAAGGGGATAAGTTGCTGATTGGAAGACCAGGGAGATCTGGGTTCAAGCTCACTGTGCTACTGTCACGTCCTTAAGCAAGACCCTTAACCCTTTCTGCTCCAGAGGCACTGCATCATAGTAGATTGGGGTCAGAGCGCAAGGAATATTGGAAGAACCAAGTTTCACTGTGCTATAAATTATATGTGACAAATAAGACATTCTTGAACTGAATTTCATCAAATCTAATTATTGTCCTAGTTTTTGAAACATCTATTTTTTTTTAACTGAGAAGTTGAAGGTTAAGGGCCTTGCTCTGGGGCCCAGCAGTAGCACCATGGTGGTAGCAGAAAGTAAATCTGCTGATTACAAGACCACAGCTTCTTAAATAAAACAGAAATGAAAAGCAAACACCTTCGACACTGGTTTATAAACACTTGACTGATTAAAAAGTATCATTAGGATGGCGATTAGATTATAGCTAATAATAAAATTCTCCTATGGGGCACATAAATCTTACTGCTGGAACCAGATACAGAATCATCGACATCATTATTTGTAGCTCTGTTTTCCTGGAGGAAACTGCCAACACAAGCACTGTTTATAGCATCAGAATGACACACACCAACCACACTGGAAGAAGAATAAGACAGAACTTTCTTTTTCAGATATCTGTAAAGCAGCTTTATCTGATTAGAAACAAATTTTCTGTCCCTTCTATACTTCCTCCCAAGCAATAGTGATTACATTCCAACAATGTGTCTGCTTTACATTGCCAGACTGAACAACTAATCCATTTTCTTTCATTTAATTTCCCTCCGATCTGTCAGTGAGCATTAGCCAAATTAGCAGCTTACAACTTTATAATTTAAATGGGTAACACTATACATGGCATTTAAGGAGACTTAAAATGAGAGAAGACGGGACAGTGAAGGTTAGCAGAATGCTAAGCTACGATACAATTAGCAAAAGAATGACACTATCCTGAAACCTGAAAAACCATAGGGCCAAGTCTCGTTGGAATCCAGGGCATGCAGAATGAGACGACATCAAAAACGCATCATGACGCAGGGAGATGGTAGCTCAGTAATTAAGATGTTGAACTGCTAACTGGAAAATCCAGGGCCATTATTAACTTTAATATTATTACTCAGTTATATACTGTAAAAGTGATAAATGTAAGTCGCTTTGGATAAGACTGTCTGGCAAATGCTATACATGTAAATGCATACACTATTTTATGTTTAGTTTTGGATTTATTCCTGGGGTCGCAGTAATAGTGTTCTGCAAGTATGCCAAACACTCCTTTTGTTGGATGTTTAATTCCTAACCTCTGCCCTGTGCACCCATGTTCTCCATGTGTTCCTCCTCTCCAGTCAAAATAGGTTTGAAAGCAGCAGGAAAAATGTTGTTTGCTGAAGGGGTAAAGAGAACAGAGATGAATGAGGCTGTATTTCTAAAAAGTGTTTTAATGCTAATGTTTAAACTATTTATTAGCACATTACAATTTTCTTAACAGAAAATCCCATCAATGCATTGATTTATAAGCTGAGTGAACATTTAGGTTAAGCTGTTTGATGTTGATCTTTGAGTAAAGATTCTGTAATTTGGATATATGCATTAGAATAAAGGCATATGATGAGAGGAATGAGACGTTTTATGCTTGGCTGTATCTAGCCATAAAACAAGTCATTATAAGCACTTAAATTCTAAGTGCCTGCTACAGATGAGAGCTCATGGTGCAAGAGAAAAGTACGACTAGGTCACATCCCCAATGTCTGTTCAATGTAGTTCCTGGATTGTATTGATCTTCGAATCAACGGTGTATGTGGAAAAACAAATGTAGACTCAAATGACTCATGATTCTTGCCCCCAATGATCTTCAAATTTTCTAAATGATTAAAAAGTATGACTGTAGTTTTTCAACAGACTTTTATTGGCTCAAACAAGCCAGCATTGGAGAATTGATTTGCACCGTGCCGCCTTTAAGTATTCATAATTATGCCTTGTGTTCAGGCAGAAAGTAATGCAAGAATTTTCAGATCTATAAAGTTCAAACATTTCAAACACATCAGTGTTACTTTTGCAGGCAAAAACATTTTACATTTGTGATTGACAAAATATTTAAAGCCCAGTTTTTAAAAATAGGCAAAAATTGCTGAGAATTGGCATGGTAAAGAACAGAGGTATCTCAGTGCTTCATTGGAAGTTTGGAGTACAATCAAATTTCAATTGCTGGGGCCACCGAGTAAGGGTGCCACCCTTACTTAAGTCAATTATTAACAATTTCTCAGTTGTATTCATTATCAAATTCATAAAATGACATTGAGAAACAGATGCCCTTAACTAAAGTGGTGTACAGAATTATCGACAGACTAAACATACTATCAGTTTGTCTGAAACTCTCAGCAAAGTTTAAAAAGTGCTTTTTGTGTTTCAGGAGGATCAAGGGCTTCATTCACTGTTTGAAGACTCGACTGTTCTGACATTGATGAAAAGATTTTTCCACCACCCAGGTGTCAAAACTAAAAAACAATTTTGATGCTTTCTAACCTTGTACCCTGAAAGACAGTAGGTGCAGTTGGGCAGTCAAAGATCTGAAGAAGCGTGGTGCAGTAAAATTGTAGAGGAGAAATTAAATGGGAAGGAAGATCTTTGGAAGCTTAAAAACAATATGCAATTTTGGAAAATAGCCAAATCCTTCTGATATTGTAAACGAATTACCTACATGGTATCAAATTAACTGCATGAGAGGAAAAACTACACACTAAACTGGGGGAAAGGGTAGTTAGTGGTTAAGGCATTGGACTGAAACCAGAAAGACCGGGGTTCGATTTTTAGCTCTGCCAAGCAACCACTGACGGCCCCACAGCAAGGCACTTAGCCTCCAATTGCTCAGTTGAAAAATGATAACATGCAAGTCACTCTGGATAAGAGCAGCTGCCAAATTATGTAAAGGTAATCCTTCTTCTTAAACATAATTTCTTAAACATTCTCTCACTTGCTCTTTATATTACATGTACAAATGCTTTCGAATAATTACAACGGTTGTGATGGTAGAACCTGTTAAAAAGTGAACAAAATAGAAATCATCATCATGGACTCCTCCCATCCCGATTACAAACTGATTCACCTCCTTCCTGGACACAGCATTTTTTGCAACAGAAACAAAAGGTTTAGGACCAGCTTCACCATTAAAACCAATATCCTGATGAGCACTGCAGGGAAAGTGTTTGGACATATGTTTTCTACTGTATACTATAATGTTCTTATATTTACAAATAATAATCTAATACAAAATAATTTGTGTGCAAAACAGTTTTAATTAAATTGCATACAAGTCATGACTAATATATTACCTATTAAGAGTTTTTCAATTATATCATCCTGTTATTTATCAAGAGTTCCATATTTACTGCTGTATCTTATTATTTGCTCATCCAGAGCAGACAGCATAAATTTATGGATGATTTACACAGGCAAGTTAATTTCAACTATTGCTTAGTCCATACATTCCATCATTAATTGCTGAAAAACAGCATACCAGACCCTCACACTAATGTTCTTGAAAGAGTTGGAGCAGACAAATGAGCTATGATATAAAAACGTTCTGAACCAATGACGATAGATAGATAGATAGATAGATAGATAGATAGATAGATAGATAGATAGATAGATAGATAGATTAGATAGATTCCAGTGATAAACTATGGAGCTAATTCCAAACTATGATTTGGAATTAGCTAAAACTAGCTTACCATGGTACATATATAAGTGAAGTGGTGGAGGGTCCCTGAGCATTAACCTTGACAAAAGATAAATGTAAGTCAAATGCCTTACATATACACACATGCATAT
>JAOTRA010000034.1:12124567-12142749 GCA_026260255.1 Pseudolaguvia tuberculata
TAATGGAGAGTGCGTTAGAGAAGTGAAGAAAAGAGTTCAGGCAGGGTGGTGCGGGTGGAGAAGAGTGGCAGGAGTGAATTAGAGAATAAGTAGGTATAGAAGATTAATGAATGAATGAATGATTGAGTGAATAGCATTTCAATAAATGCCTACTGCATGATCTGTATTTAATTTAGTTGTGTATATATGTGAGGTCATATAAAGGACTCCACACAATTGTGCTTGCATAAACAATACAATTGGCTAAAATCCTCAATATAAAAGTGGATCAAAGCTAAGACCGACGAGGAAGCAGGGCTGAATGACAGGAAATTACCCCCTAAACACCTCAAACTGCTCAATTTTACTTGTTTCTGGCCTTCCTTTTGTAAAATGGAGATGTCATGTGTTTGGAAAAAATTGAGACCTTGCAGTATAAAATAGGCCCCAAGACAGTACTGTCTGCTTTCAGCATCCGTCAGTTATTGCCCATCTTCTTACTGCCTCTTATAATCAACCTCTTGTTTCCTCTGGGCTCTTCTTGATTACACCACTTTACAGTCTCATGTGTATATGCCTCATCTCACTTTCTCCAGGTTGGTCCATTAGTTGTTTAGGCTTTATGGCACTTAAAATGCCTTTACACAGCAAAATTTTTAAAGGCTTTTGTGCAAATCCTAAAAAGATGGAACTTTGTGTTTGTTTTTTATAGTGGAGGTGTATAATTATACAAAAGTGGTTACATAACATTTTGGGTAATTATGGTAATGTCTTTCCCTGTGTAGATTATGCATTATATATGGTTTTCAAATTAACGAATATTTATAAATAACCAATGCATTCTGCAAATCAGACAGCAGAGTTTTAAGGGCAGTAAATGAATGTATATTGTCTATAATAAGGGTTTTAATAGTCATTTAAGCTACATACGGAAATTTTGCCTTTCAGTCAATATATCTAGAATTGAAGGTTAGACCTATAATTTTAAAGTCACCCTTACAGCTACCTAATTCATCTTTCCTTGCTTTTAACATTGCTTGCTCCCATTTCCAACTGCAGACATTGGTCACAATCCTGTTTCTAGTGCTCCAGGGAGACAGAACGACCTGACAATCTATCACTTTCCTTGCACAATGGCTAGCAGAGCTCAAATCCATCTAGTTAGTGTAAAAGTCTGTTTTATTATAAGATGACTGATGCCCAATGAAAAATGGATGCACGTTTAAATCATGTACCTCACACATTCAACTAGCAGATAAGCAAGAAATCAAGAAGAATGTGGAACTGATGTCAGTGTTTTTTTCTAAATGTACTAATGTCAGAACTAATAAGTACACCATGTCGAAACGTTTACACGAATATTCACCCAATAAAATTGAACTGCCAATAAAGATAGAGACAGATTTTAGTTTATAACTAATTGCCTGTATCAAATGCCTTAAGTCACTCAACCCTCACTAATTCCAAGACAGAAAAACAGGAGAAGAGTAGGGAAAGTTTTTTGCCAAGCAAACTAACTCTATTGGTCGGCTACACTATATGGTCAAATACTACACCATCGATTTTTCACTAGAATGTGTGGTGTGGCTACAGGGATTTGTGTTTTTTCAGTCACAATTTAAAAAACTAATCCGTATAAAACCCTGAGTTACTTAGTAATTGCGTGAGGTCATATCCTATTATAGCCTTATAGGGCTGTAGGGCTCTTAAATCAGATTTTTTTTCTATCCACCACAACTAAGAATTTAGATCACACGTAACACACTTGCACATTTTTATTATTCAAATCCATTAAAGTATTGTTAAGCTGCAATAGAGTTCAGGTCAACCAGATCTATTAACATACAATGCAAGTGTATATTATAATTAGAATACGATCCATTTTTTTCTTCTCATTCTAAGCTCAGTCACTACCAGATCCAGTCTGTATCCAGTCCATTTGGCAGATTAGCACAGAAACAATTAGCCCTAAAGGCAGATTCCAAATGATTACTGTAAGGAAGCTGACTAGGCCACGCCCACTCCCGTAGCGTCGTGGTCCTGGAAACCAAACTATTCCAGGCCGATGACGCATTATTTAAGGCGATGCGCCAATATGCGCGTCGCAAGTCATTGACTTTATGTACGAACTTCTGAACCTACGAGAGCGACACGCGAGGGCTGCTTTGGAATTTGTTTACGCAGTCACCTCCAGCTAAGTGCTGTGGTTCCAGCCGTGGACATTATGGTTTTGTTTGCTTAGCGTGACATAGCTTTGCGTCCTTTTTGTTTCAGCAGTTCTCCTCAGTGTGTGTGTGTGTTACCCGTGTTTACTTTCGCTTTGTGTTTTGGTTTATATACTAATAAATACGTACCTGCAATACGGATTCGTCCCCTAGAAATCCGTTACAGAATAACTCGCCAAATAAGGATCCAGCGGTACACGCGCAGTGGTGCTTCCTCTCGGCGTTAGCCCCCCCCCCGCTAGCCTCACTGCCTGCGCGCTTGTTAGCCTTGCCTTCGCCGGCTGAACCACCTGAGATTTAATGGTGACCACAGTTCGGGGCAAAATGGCGGAATTATTTTTTGTGCTACCCGCACGCTTTTCCCACGTCCCGCAAGAAGTGCGCATACGTTTTTCTATGTTTAGAAGGGAAAGCTCTGGCCGCAGTCTGGGACATTAATCTGCGTCTCAACTGGGATGTTGACTTCCTCCACTCTCAGCTATTGAAGGTGTACCCGGATACATGGCTGTATGGAGGACTCCTACTCACCGGAGCCCTCTGCGTCTTCACAAAGTCGTCAGTGCCAGCATCTGAGTCCTCGTCGGCATCTGAGTCCCTCTCGGCCCCTCCAGAATTTCCTGAGGCCCCTGATGCTCTATGTGGTGTATTTTAATTTCTTAGTATTGTTTATTGGTTTTTGTCAGCCCGGGGAATGTTTGTTGTGGGGGTTTTTTTTGTTTTTTTTGCTGGTGGCCGCCAGGTGACGTCCTTTAAGGGGAGGGGTGATGTAAGGTTTATATACTAATAAATGCGTGCCTGCAATATGGATTCGTCCTTTAGAAATTCGTTACAATTACCTTGTCTTCTAGTTGGCCATCCACACAAAGACTACGGAAACTTTGCTGCAACCTGGAATAACCTGCTGGTTTGTCTAGTGCCCCAAACTGGGACTGATTTCTCCCAAGATTTCCTTATTCATTTTGTAAAGCTGCTTTGGCACAATCTCTACTGTTAAAAGCACCACAAGTGACTTGACAAGTATCAATCACATCGAACAATAATGTTGGGTGAGCAGGTCTTGCATTCTAATGATGTTTCAGATGGTTGTAGTCAGAGTTCTATAACAAAATAGAATACACCATGTCTTCATAGAGTTCAGGGGCTTTGTGCTAGAGATATCGTTATCGATATCATAATTTGGGTTTTAGTACGATACCAGTATGTATGAGTGAATACTATTTCCAGCCGCAAATGAGAAGTGAAATGAAAAGTCCCCCACAGATGAATAGTGGACCAGCAGCATATGAAATACAGAATCCAACAAATTTGTGATTTTATAGTGATAAATATTTATCCTCTAATGGTTTTTCATGTTGGAACAGTGCTTGGGCTTTTAGGTTCCTTTTAGAAAACATTGTAATTCTAAATAAAAGTGCTTACAATTTAGTGGAGAAGACTCTTTGTGCTGGAAAAGTGTCCTCAAATCTTAGAGCGTATATTTTATGTGGGGAAAGGCAGAATAACGAAAAGAGTCTAGTTATTTACAATCAATCAGTTAAGCAGGAGTCAAATTACAGGTGGATCACATACAATTGACAGTATAAACAGAATCATTTCCTTTGCTGTTGAGAACACCAAACTAGAGAAGAGGATAAAATGCTGCATTAATGAAATTGACATAGTGTAATTAAGTTGGCTTTTTTCCTGTGTGTAGAGGACATATCACAGCTGAAACAAGGGCAGGACTGTTTGCTCAGTGATCTACAGAAAATAGTATGTTAGAGCAGAATTAGACAATATCTTTTATTATGTCTTCTACCAGAAAACCAGATTTAAGGTGACTAGGCAGGTGTTACTGGAAAATAGTTATTTGTAGCTATTTTTAAGCTTAAGATTAAAAGTGCTTATAGAAAAACACAAGATTTTGTTTTACTACAAATATATTGTGTATGCAAGGCAGTTGCTGTGGCCTAAGGGGTAAAGGCACGGACACCCACTTTGATTCTTGACCCGGATTTGATTCCTGGTTTTGTTCCTTTCCAGTCCTATCTCTGAATGGGCCCTTCCCTCAACCTCATTTCAGTCCTCTGTCACATCAATAAAAGCAAAAAATATCTTGCAAATATGAAGAGGAAATACATAAGCAATGATGAAAATGGCACAAAATTCTGAGATTTGTAGGGTAAAAGGCAATTGCATTTACTTATTAAATAAAAGAAAATTGCTATTACAGAAACCTACTATTATTTTACATTATTTCTATATTATAAGTCAGTTTGCTTAGTGAGCTCAAAACATTTTAAAACCACATCTTGATCCTAATACCCTAATCATTTATGTAACAATTAAAAGTGGAATTCATTAGGCTAAATCCATGTCCTCTTAATCAGTGTTGCCTTATATCCTCACTTCACATAAGATGCCAGTCCATAAGTAGGGCAAATTCCATGCAGTCAAAGTTGATGGAACAATTTTGAAAGGTGGGAAAAGACATGAAAATCCACAAAAGAATTTGTAAAAAAAAAACCAAAGTGGTAGCCTTGTGGTTAATGTTTTGGACTAATACCAGAATGACCGGTTCGATTCCCACCTCCACCAAGCAACCACTGTGGCTCCTTGATCAAGGCCCTTAACCCATAATTGCTCAGTTGTAAAAAGAGGCCAAATGTAAATCACTCTGGATAAGAGTGTCTGCTAAATGCCTAACTGTAACTGTAGAACAGACATGTGAAATCATGATTTAGAAACATAACCTGCTAATTTGCTTGTGCAATTTTAAATTTACGTTTCTCATTATACAGTACAGCTATGAATACTTTGTCTTCTTCACCAACACTGATAAGGCCAAGATAATTGGAGGTGTACATGATACTAAATACAAGACTGACATTGCTGAGTTTTGAATAATATAATGCAGTTTTTTCCATCCCAAATATTTTATAACAAGAACAACGCAGTTGTGATCGAGCAGACTAATGATCAGGCATTTGTGCTGGACTGTAATGAGTTGTGGTCCATTGCAGAAGGAATTAAATCAGAAAAGATAAATAGCTCAGGAGGGAGAAAGCAGAATGTTAAGGCTGTGTCGGGGAGAAAGGGGAACACTAGGAGAGGTAATGTGTGTAAATGTGTGTATGCAGTTAAAGCAGTCTCATTAAAAAATAAAATGCAGTTAAACCAACAAGGAAAGGGAGAGGGAGGTGTGAATGTCTACATTACAAAATCCAATAAACATTGATTATATCTGTGTAGTCTTGCATACCCAGACCTTCAGAATGACACTAGAAGGTCTGGGAAGTTTGATTGCTTTGAATGGTTAAGGCCCACCAAGGAGAACTGCTTCATGTTTGAATACACAAATTAACAGAGGGAAGTGGTGGTTGGATATGTGTTGGATTATTGCTAGAATCACCAAGCCACTACTGTGGGCCCTTGAACAAGGTCCTTAACCCCCATTTGCTCAGTTGTAAGTTGCTCTGGAAATGGCAAAGGAGGCTACTGGCAGGCTTGAGAAGCTTCAGTTGTCATCTATACAACAAACAGGGTAGAAAGAGTATGCAGCCACTTTTTGAGAAAAATCAAAAGTTGATGCTGAGTCTCACCTACCAAGGTATCTATATGGGGTCGAACTGTTGCTCTATAATCCGCAATATGAATTGAGTGATGGCTCAAATGGTTAAAGTGCTGAATTGTTAAATGTAAGATCTGGATTCAAGACCCACCACTACCAGTCAGCCACAGTTGGACCCTGCACTCCGAACCCAACTTTAGATGCAAAAAAACTATTTTCACAGCCCTGTAAAATGTTTCCCTCTGTCCAACAACTCAGAAAAGCTGCTACAAACAATCAAAGAATTTTAAGACAATTATATTTACAGCATTTCAGAGACACTCTTCTCCAGAGCATTCTACAAGTGAGCAATTTGGGGTTAAAGGCCATGCTCAGGGGCCCACAGTCGTGGACGGTGGTGCTGGTAATCAAACCCCGGTCCTTCTGGTATTAGTCCAACACCTTAACCACTAAGTCACCAGCTACCCCAAAGACACTACATAAAAATAAAAAGGGTTTTTAATGGATATCATATAATGCTTTTTCACCATGAGAGATATTATTGTTGTTATTACTCTGCATGTGTCAAAGATTCTAAATTTCTGTGCTTCCTGGTTGTGCAGAATAGTCACATTTACCATTTTTGGAAATAGAATAAGTAATTACTTCTTTTTTCCACAAACATGGCCACCATTTCATTTTCATGGATTCACAATTTACTGCAAGGGCACAGAAGAGCTGTGTTAGCCCTCTGACAAGAGACAAACCACCAGGGAAAACGCAAACAAGAAAATGAGGTCTCTAGAAACGCTGTGTGAATGTAACACCTTGCCGTGATAGAGCAAATTGCAGGTTGCAAAATGCCCATCTGACACCTCCACATGGATGGAGAGTACAGCCACCGCTGGGAGAAGACTGGTATAAAATGGGTGCAAACCAGGGTATGTGAGAGATTGTTAAAGTGTGGAGGCCCAGAAGGGCTGTGAAGGTTGGAGTGAACAGAGAGCATTCATTTATTTTAGCACTGAGAGACAAATTAATTTGAATTTAATGAATACGCACGCAGACAGCCAAAACATTGTATACTTTTGACCAGTACTTCGACACAGCTGTGGCTTCCCCAAACTGTTGCCACAGTGTCTGAATCAAAGAATATCGTATAGAATATATTATATCTTGTCATTTCTTTACTGGAACAATGAGACCCAAACACTGTCCCAGAATGACGAACTCCCTGTGCACAAAACCACAAGACACATGCTGCATCCGAAAACACACCTTTAAAATAGATTTTATATTGTATTATTATGGGCAACGTGTGTGAAATTTACTTACTACATCAGCTATGTTGATATGGTCATGTGATATGATGTCACAGCAGCACAAATTTAAAATTGGTCAATACTTAATTGGATGATGAAATACAAGAAACAGTAAGGACACGTCATCGCCTTCCACCAATTTTGTGTATGATGGATCGACTCTCCTGTAAGCTCATGAGATAGAAAGGTGACTATCAGATACATCATTCAGAATGCAGTCAAGTCATCTGGGAATTATTTTTTTAACTACTGCGATTTCACCTGCAGTTTAGGCGTCAACTAAACGTAGCCCTGACTCAACCCAGTAAAACCTTAATATAAACTGAAACAATGAAACTTACATTCATTAATCTTCTTACCCGCTTATTTCCTAATTTGGGGTCACAGTGTAGGACTGAATGGGCCGCCTGTCCATTTCAGGGTAACACATAGACAAACAACCACTCTCGCACACATTCAATCCGATGAACAATTTAGAATCACCAATTCACCTAATCTGCATGTTTTTGGACTTACAGTGGATAACAGTGTGCAGCATGCACAATGATGGGTTATATTTGTCTCAATAGAGAAAATAATTGTAACAATCAACCCATAACTGCTCGTTATGGCCTATACAAGCGATAAAGGCACTGAGCTAAATCACTTAATGTTCAAACTTAAAGGTTTTGGAACAGATATTTGGAATGAGACTTGTGAAACTCGCTTTTTTTTAAAACTCTATTTTTGGATTTTAATCCGTAGTTCCATAACCCACACATCTCTCATCGCATCTATAATCTTTGTTAACAAATAAGAAGAACTGGAGAGTTTAGACTCTGACTCAAACCTATTGAACATCTTTTGGATGAACAAGAACACAGACTTAACCTTAGGGTCTAATCTCACTAATAGCTAAATGATCACAAATCTTCACAATTACATAACACAATCAGGTGTCAATTCAGTAGATAATCATAGGAAGAAGAAGAGTACATCGGGAACCGGTTTTGTGATTGTCAGGTGTCCGAATACATTACAAACCAGCCTATAAGAATAGAAGTCTTTAATTCATACCCACAGTAAAACAAGCATAAAACCTATTATGCTACACAGAAGCATACTATGTAAATTATAGGTAAACAAATGAAATATGGCAATGTTAAGCTTTATAAACAATTAGCGTTAACAATTAAAGTTGATAGAAAGGCATCGTTATAAAGTTTCTGTCTGAGATTTCTACTTATAAATAACCCTTTGGTAGCAATATCTAATACCACGCCACATTAGCGCAATAAACGGACCATACAATGACAGCATATCTATGATTAATGATAGCAATCAAAACAAACTGTGCGTTGGGAAAATATATCATATTCTTACAATCGAGTAACATGATAAACCACTGAGTATAATTTACTAATACACTGGAATAAATCTACTTTTACAGTATGAGGGCAGCTAGGCAATGTTATTTAAGGTTCTACACTACAGTTCTAATCGCACTGAGCATTGAGTCAGGCACACTTTCTCTTTCTAGTTTTCCAGAGTAACATTTTGCTCCCAAATAACGAGCCTGTTACTCAGCATATATATGAAATTTTCTGAGTGAAAAGCCAACATGTTTTTTCTGTGATTGTTGCAAGTTGTTGTAGTGCAATGTGTTAAGAAGCCAGCAATCATGTATTCAAACCTGGGTATGATACGGGTCACAAACAAATCTGCAGGGTTTCTAAAATCTGCCAAATTATTGCACCAAAACACCTAAAACATTGCACTAAGTTGTTTTACCCCCAAGCAATCTGCACGTAATCCAGCAATCATCCGCTTTCGAAAACAAACATCGGTGAAATGCTTTGTGTTTTACTGTAGTAATGTTCGACTAGTCAGAGCAGCAGAATCAAAAAAAAAATTTAGTTACATTACAAAATTCTGAACAATCAATAATTAATTAATGAGGCCCATCCCTAATGCAAACATTAATAAATAATAATTTACTGTGATAATGATCATAAATTAAACACACACACACCCTCTTTGATTTATAAGAATTTAGACCCCTGGGAACCTCAATTTTGGTCCCTAATAGTCTGTGTGTCTTGTTTAGGTCCTCACATGCTGTATAAACCCATGCATGTACACAAACATACACCCACACACACGTTCAAAGTGAGCAACCCTTAGATATTATATCCAAAACCTGGACAAGTTGTTGTCCATGATATAATTGGTAATCTAAACTAGTGACAGCAAGAGGTGCTCCACCAAACTACATTTTTGCAAAGGGGTGAACTTAGCAATCAGCCCAACAACCGCGACACAAGATGCAGCAAGCCATCTGTTCCTTCAGTCACTAATCTTTCCCTTTTCCAACTCACAATAACACACACTTGGAGTCAGTGGGGAAACTGCATCTCTTGCTGGGCAGAGGAAAAGAAAGAGTGTGTAAAATGTGAAGCAAGGTTTAGTAAAATGGGTCTCTTTCTGTTTCCAAGCCAAGAGAAAGAAAACTTTTAAAATTAAAAAAATTATTTTTGGCAGCTGAAACAACCCTTAACGGGACAAAGCTTACTGTCACCATGAACTGAGCAACCTCCAAACAGCTGCAATCCCATACCCTCCAATCTCCTACCATCGGAAGAGTGCAACCATGGTGGAGTTAGCCAACAGCGTAACTATAGCTAAAACCTTTAAAAACCCCATGCGAGAGTCAGCAAAGAATACATGTTGGAGGAAGTGGAGAATAAAACAATTTGAATCGATATCTGAGTGATGTGAGCTGAAAAGGGCAATGGATGATAAAGACCCAACATTAAGCCTTACTTAATTTCCATTGAAGCACTACTGGATTACAATTAATTCCATCAAACAATTACAATCATTAAGGTACTCAAGTTATGATCTTTCAATATTTTGGCAATAATTACAATGCTGGTCACAGACAAGTGCACTCATCAACCCCATAGAGGAACCGTGAGCAAAATGTCCGACACTCTCTTAACGTGACAAGAGAAATCTCCTTGTGCAATAGAGAGAATTGCAAAAATCTGTGACAATTAGAACTAGATATTTGTCCTGATGATTTCAAACAATACTTATTTCTTAGAGCTTATTAAATTAATTTCAGGTCACCAAAATCTGAAGAATGTCTGTCCAAAGAAACAAGTTTTAAATTTAGTGAGCCCTGAACCTTTTAAGCAACATTATGGCTTCTTCATTACAGTGTATTTATCATTTCTCTAACAAAGAGTAACAAGCATCCTGTCGATGTCAAAATGCCATTTTATTCATATTACAGTGCACTGCAAGATGCTGCATTGTCTGAGATACAACATGCTCTGTTTGAATTTCTAGCGCTACCCTATCCCTTGCTATTGTTTGTAGTCGTCATTATTCATCAATCATTTCATAGGAGCTGCCAATTTACCTGCCAGCATGTTTTGGAAGAAAACCACACACAGATACAGCCTGTACATCAAACCGGTAACCGAAGCTCAGGATGGAACTGGGATCCCTGGAGATTTGAGGTTGACGCCATAAATGTAGTGTCACTGTACTGATATTTTTTAGAATTTCTTAAAATTAGAAGTGGGCATTATGACCAAAATTCTATTGCATGATATAGTTATTTAAATAGGTAAATATTGTGAAAAATCTACACTAGAATATTTACTTCAGAAATGAAGTCTAATATAATTGCATTAAAAATTGACTGACAATTTATTCTGTTGTACCGATATAGACAGCTATACTGCCCACACATATATAGAATAATTGTGAATTTTTTTTTCCTAGTATACCATAACAGAGATGTGCAGGATACGTAGCTCTTCCTCCGCTGCAATGTCACTAGCTGGGTCCTCAGTGGTGTCCACACCTGCTGCATTCTGATTGCCGTCCTGATGGTGGATATGGAAAAGTAGTGTCCCGTTCTCCAGCCACTGCTGCCTCCAGCGCACCAAGGCTATGTCCTCTGAACTGCCAGAGATTTCTGCCAAAACACAGCCATAATGTTGCTTTTATTAAACTCTATTAATAATATAGAGAATGCAGTTTTATACACAGAAAGCTCAACTTCAAATAACCTCATGTTCAGTTACTAAATATTATTATTATTTGCAAGAAATATAAAATTAATGCAAGTAAAAAGAGCATACCACTAAAAGAGCATATTACTCCTAATTAAGTAGCATTCAAATTAATTGCATAAGTATGTGCAACTGGCCCTGAGATGGACTGGCGATCCGTCCAGGGTGTACTTCTGCCTCTCGCTCTATGTGAGCTGAGATAGGCAACAGCAGACCCCCGTGACCCTGAATTAGGGAATAAGCAGGAAATAAAATGAATGAAAAAGTGTGTAGAACTGATATTAAAAATAAAGATTGCTTCAAACCAGAGGTTTTTGTGGTCCCTATTTGGGTTTAAATGGGAGTCTTTAGGTAAAATAAAAAAATTATAGTTAGATAAAATAATGTGCTTTAGAAGTACACAGTTGTCTATAATGACTTTGTATGTTGAAGCATTACTTTACTGGAGGAAACTCAAATCTAAATACAAATACATACGGGTTTGATGGCCAAGTAGTTCCACTACTGGTGTCCTAACAATCATTCAATCCGTCTACTGTATATTTCACATCACAAATCACTTTCACATATTAAGATAAGACTTGTTTGTTTTAAAAAAATGCACGTTTTACAAAATGTTTGTCAATTTATATAACCAGACGTTTTACAGAGTGCAAGATCTCTAGCACAAAAGACATTTGACTCTTAAGCATTTTAAGCTGTGGGCGAGATTACTGAATGTCATTTGCTATGACAGTAAGGGAGAAAAGAGCTTAAAAGTACAGACATAATTATAAAGCATTGTGGGAACAAAAAAGTAGATCTGCAGATTTATGTAAGGGTTGCAGAATCAGCAAGGGTACCTGGGAATTATCGAAAAGATACTAAATATTGGCAGCACTGTGTCGTTAACATGTAAAAACCCTAACCAAGGCTGTACTTACACTGAAAATTGTGTGACTATATCCGATTTTTTTAAAGCTCCGCTTGTAGCCCATATTTGTATTTAAATATTACACAGCAAAACAACCAAAAGGTGGAGATACTGCCTGGAAAAGGAAATAAAACTTCCGAACCACATCTAAAAGTCAACTAAAATTTAAATTAAACAAAACTAATATATGTTTAAATAATCCATTGGTTCCGCGATGGACAGGCGATCTGTCCAGTATGTACCCTATGTGCGAGAGGCAGAGCCTGGGTTAGGCTCCAGCAGATCCCAGTCACCCCGGATTAGGGAACAATTGGGTTAGAAGATGAATGAATGAATATACCAATGCTATTGTTTGGCCAATCTATATTTGTACTGCTGCTGGTGTTTACCGGAGTTGATATCATGCTCCAATGTCACATAATCAATTGACAGGTGAAAATAGGGGAGGTGATATTGCAGTGGGGTTAAGGTATTGGACTGCTAACAAAGACTGTTGTTTTAAATGTCCCAACCAAGGTACCACTGTGGGTCCCTGAGCAAGGTCCTTAAACCCCTCTTCCTCAGATGTATAAAGTAAAAAAGTGTCTCTAGGTTGCTCTAGCCAAATGCTATACAAATATATGATAAATGTAAATCTGAAAGATCTGAAAATATCGGAATCCATGTGATTTATTCATTATGTGCTTGTGTATGTTAGTGCAATTTTTGTGTAAAAGCTGACATTAATATTTGCTATAATTAATTGCATGATTTAGAAAAGAAACAAATCACGTCAAAAACATTTACACCTCTGATTGGGTTTGGGGGAAAAAAAAGATCTGTTACTCCAGTTAATATGACTCAAGCTCTCACTTGACGCAAACGGTAACACTTGTGTGCTCGCACTCCTCCTCCTTTTCCTCCTCCCACAGGCCTGTTTTGCTGTGACACTATTATTAATGATGGAACATATGGGGAAAATGTTCCAACAAACCCAAATAATTACTGCTGAGAATAATTACCGCTGTTGCTCTATTTGGCCCAAGCGACTCCACGCTGCATTTGCACTTTTCTTTGAAGTTTTCCAAATGAGTCAGCTGGCTTTCGGATTGTATTATTTTATTGATTAACAAGTACTTAAAAAAATTATGAATTAATTAAAGCTGTTAAAAAATCCATAGGCAATATTTTAATTACTACTGGAGGAAAAACCGACCTAGAACTTTGTCAATAAAATGCTGAACAAACAAATGTCACACAGTCATGACTGAAATAATTACGAGTAGGTTAGAGATATGTAGTACACAGATTTGGACAATTTTTTTGTTTATTCCATCTCGCTTTGCATAAATTTGCTTAAAAAAATTGTTATTCTTTCCTTTACATGGATCAGTCGTCCTGGTCTCTGTTGCAGAAAAACAGCACTCAAGAAAAAGGGTTTCCACCCCCATGCTTCACAGTAGGTATGCTGTTCTTTTAGAATGCAACTCAGCATTCTTTCTCCACCAAACACGACAAGTAGAGTTTTTACCAGAAGGTTTTGACCATATGCCATTCTCCCAATCATCTTCTGGTTCATCCAAATGCTGTCTAGCAAACTTCAGATGGGCCTGGATATGTACTGGCTTAAGCCGTAGGACACGTCTGGCACTGCAGGATTTGAGTCTCTGGCAGTGTAGTGTGTTATTGATGGTGGCCTTTGTTACTTTGGTGCCAGTTCTCTGCATGTCATTCACTAGGTCCTCTATAGTGGTTCTGGTATTTTTGTTTTTGTGATCATTTTGACCCTAAGAAGTGAGATTATCAGTGGTCTTGTATATCTTCAATTTTCTAATAATTGCTTCCCAGCCTGGTGCAGGTCTACAATTTTGTTTCTGGTGTCTGACGCCTTTGACAGCTCTTTGGTCTTTGCCATAGTGGAGTTTGGGGTGACTGAACTTGTTATCAGTATAAATTACACCTGTCCACAACCTCAAGCAGGTGATATTAATACAGAACTGGAAGACAGAAGAGCCTCCTACAGATAAAAATAAGTTGCAAATAAATATTGTAAAAATTATTTTATTTTGTGTCTCATAGTTGAGGTATACCCATGATGAAAATTACAAGGCTCTCATCTTTTTAAGAAGGAGAACTTGCACAATTGGTGGCTGACTAAACTCTTTGTGGCCCACTGTACACATTTCTTCTATATAACAAAGCAGTTGAGGGGCGTTTCACCTGAACGCAAATGGTGGTAGATTGGAAGCACTGAAATCTTTTTAATAATCCAACTAAAACACTAAAAAACAACTGCCCATATTCTTCTATTTACATTTACCTTATTTGGCAGACACCCTTATCCATTGCGACTTCTCTTTTATACACCTGAGCAATCAAAGTTAAAGGTCTTGTTCAGGGGCCCAGCAGTGGTAGCTTGAGGATTGAAAATGAAACCTAGATCTTACCCCAGAACTTCCAAATGAATCCTAATTACCTGATAAACCGACAGCAGAAGGTCTGGGAGCTTCGGCCGCTCTGAATGGCTCAATGGCAAGTAAAAAAAAACAGCTTAGTTATTCCATCAGAAAGCTTTGGGTTATTTCCAGGTGGACCATTAAACAATGTAACCTGTACGTAATCCAGGAAATTCCATACACATTAGGTAATCAGAGAAAGACTTTAGCCAAGTGTACCGTTCAAACGTCAGACCAGCAGTCTGTGAGTGCATCTGATAGATTGAGTCAGCTAAGAATTATGAAACATTTTAGCCAAGTTTACAAAAGACTTTTCAAAGTAGAGCTGGACATTATGGCCACATTTTATAATCAGGCTATATTTCTTACTTTTGTTTGATACAATATAATTCTAATATAGGTGTAAATATTAGAAAAGCCTCAGAATAACTGCCAATGGAAGTTTATACTTACTGAAATTTTTTTCAGATGTATGTAGATGTTTTATAAAACCTTTTATTAACCGATATATTTTAGAAATGAAAACACTAGAAATAAATGAATGATTGGCTTTTATTCATATTTAAATACAAATTCTAATTTCAGTAATTAGCTGCATTGAAATTCAGGATGGTGGTGATTTTATGATGGTGTTTGCCATACACGCCTTACACACGGGGTAAACGGAGACTATCTAGCAGTCCTACAGAAAAGGGAATACTCTAGAAATCAATTGAATGGCTTACTACATGCTTCCACTTAGTGTCCAAAGACAGTCTTTATTAGGCTCCTGGTCAGGGAGTTTGTTCTGTGCTCCAGCAGAGCATTGGCATTGTAGCCATCCTGCAAAAACATCTATGCTTTGCAGTTACTCTCAGTAGGGCTATCACGGATACCTTCCAAAGGAGATTCTGTGAAAAGAGACATTGGGCCTGTGTATTTGGTAAAACAGCTGACCGAATCATAACTGCAGGCTATTCTCAGCATAGCGGTGACATGGATGTTTAAAAAACCCTATGCACTGCGCCAATATGGCAAATGTGCTGGATAATGTGGCCACTGTGAGTTACTATAATATAGATGAGTTCAAACAGTCAACTTAAATTTGTTAAAATGTTAAGTTTTTTTATTTATACAACTGAGCAGTTGAAGGTTAAGGGCCTTGCTCAAAGGCGCTGCAGTGGTAGAGATCAAAATCTAACCTTCCAATTAACAGGCCAATACAGTAACAACTTACCTACCACTTCATCAGTATTAGTAAATATTGTCTAGAAGATATATTTACTAGAGACGATCTAGAGGATATGCTTAATACTGGTAACTAAACAGTTGAAGGCAACGTGCAGTGGGCTAAGGCATGTGCTGTTGCGCTCGGTCAGTCAGGCATTCATATAAATGTCAGTTTATCCTGTTTAGAACATGTTTTGGCAGCTTATAAACTTCTTTTAAAAATCTCTGGACAGCAGTAAGTCATGTCCGCCTGAAGATCAAAGTTTATTTTCACTGGCTTGTTTCAAGGTATATTTCACTGATGGTGCCAATTTTCCCCCTGAATAACCGTGCACAAGTGAGCAATCAGTCAAAGTCAGAGCTGCTATACCAGTCTATCGAGCACCAGCAGCATTAAAAGCAATAGCAGGCAAATGGTAATTTGTTAAGGTGTTGGAGCTATGCTTTAGAATGCATATTGGATGGTTAGGTATAAGGAAGACGATGAAAGTGACTATTCATGAACATGTTATCAAGCTGGAAGAATGAGGTCAACTGAAAAATGTTAAATTGTACCTGTGTACCATTTACCAAGGAGTTGTGCTCAAATAAGTATAGGTGCAAACATGATATACATGGAAGTGGTAGCACCGTGGTTAAGTTGTTGCACTGGGAATTTGATTTCCAGCAGCAACAAGATCTCTGCAGTGGGCCCTTGACCAAGGCCCCTAACCCCTAATTGCTCTGGATAAGGATATCTGCCAAAAGACAAATCTAAATATAAATAATATTAACATTTTCTGCATGTTCTAGTCTTGATCAAGCTCTTGCCTATTAATTTCTGTAAGTATTCAGCAGAGAGCAAGGCAGTTTTAGTTAAAACATTATCAGAATATCCAATGAGAATTTTTTAGCAGTGCAATTATGCATACGCAAGCTAATGTTTATGCGCTATAATAATCAGTCAGGAATCTACGGATAGACACTGCAGCAGCAGTCCTTTTTCAATCATCTTTTTGGCAGCCAACAATGTTGAAGAAAGAACTCATGAGCATTAAATTAACACCTTCGGTGTACAGAGACTAGTTGAAAAACATGGTGAAAATGAGACTTTCCACCATTTACGATTATCACATTTTCTATGGATCTTTACTGAATAAATTCGCTCCAGTTGGGTTCATGCCAACCCTCGCAGCATAAAATGCATGGTACTTTACATTTTCTAGTAATGTGTGCTGTCGGTACCTGAGACCGACTAGGTGCGGTGAAACGTAAATGAAATCATGGTGATTTTTAACTGAAATGGCAAACTTCAGTGGTGGTCTTTGTGTAGATTTTGCATGATCTCCCCAAGCTTCGGTTGGCTTTCTCCGAGTTTCCTCCCACAGTACAAAAACATGTATATTAGGTTGATTAGTGATTTTAAATTGCGCATAGGTGTGAGAGTGAATGATGTTGTTCGTCTATGTGTAGCTCTGCAATAAACTGGCGACCTGTCCAGGGTTTACCCCTGCCTTTCACCCTAGGGTATGCTCCAACAGACCATCATGACCACGAAATAGGGAATAAACGTGTTAGAATGAGTATACTAAACCAGTGTTATTTACAACATATATAGCATATTTAAATTTTATCGTTATTTTTATCATTAAAAAAGCAAAAGCGTAAACTAGCATTGTGGCATGTAAAAACACCACAAATCCAAAGTGAAAAGTTTAGCTCGAATCCCTTCTCAGTTTTCGATGTATAGTGACTTTATTCATTTTGTCATTTTACAACAACAAATGTAGATTATTGAGATTTTATCTGATAGACCAAGACAAAGTAGCTTATAATTGTAAATCTAAAACAAAAATAATCTAAAAACATGTGATGCCATTTGTATCCATCCCACCTGAACTCTGATACCCCAAAATAAAATCCAGTGCCACTGAAGGCCTCTGTGGTTTATTAGGGAACATTACTGAACAAACAGAATCATAAAGAGCAAAGAACTCACCAGACCTGTTAGGGATAGATTTGTGGAGACGTTTAAAGCAAGGTTAGGTTATAAAATTATCCATCTCATTGAGCACTTTTCAATCAATCATCCAAAATGAGAAAAGTAACAAGTCCAAACCTACCAAAACATGGCTGCCCACCTAAACTGACAGACCAATCAGAAAAAGTACTGGTCAGAAGCCATGGTCACTCAGGAGGAGCTGTAGAAATTCATAGGTCAGGTAGAGAATATGTCTAGAGAACAACTAGAAGTAGTGTCCTCTACAAAGTATTGACACGCAGGCAGCATAATACAAATGCAAATCAGTAACATTTCACATTTACTCAACATTATGCAACAGTGACTTAACATTTCAAAAACCATATAGAACTTTTGTTCCACTATACAATTATGTGCTACTTTCTATTGAAATAAAATCTTAATAAATTTAACTGATTATTTATGGAAATATCTATCTATCTATCTATCTATCTATCTATCTATCTATCTATCTATCTATCTATCTATCTATCTATCTATCTA
>JAOTRA010000034.1:12142849-12163285 GCA_026260255.1 Pseudolaguvia tuberculata
GTAGCGGACAGGGTAGGGTGGAGAAGAATGATCTGCTGTGGCGACCCCTAACGGGAGCAGCCGAAAGGAGAAGAAGATATTTTACAATCTGATAACTGTAAAACAAAAGTCACACTATAATTTAAGATGTTATTTATTACTGACTAGTCCTATGCTTCTCTCAATGCGGAGAAGCAGCGGCTCTACTCTTAGCTATTCATCCTATCTCTACAGGAGCGCCCAGCCACCCTGCAGAGGAAACTCATTTCGGCCGTCTGTATCCGGAATCTTATCCTTTTGCTCATGGCCATTGGTGAAAGTAGGAACGTAGATTGACTGGTAAAATCAAGAGCTTTGCTTTGCAACTCGGCTCATTTTTCACCCCAACTGATAGGTACAACGACCTCATTACTGCAGAAGATGTAGCAATTCTCCTGTCAATCTCCTGTTTCATTCTTCCCTCACTCGTGAACAAGATCCCAAGATTCTTAAACTCCTCCACTTGAGGCAAGGTCACACCATCAACCTGAATGGGACAAGCCATCCAACTGAGAACCATGGTCTTTGGAGTCCAACATGCACTGGGAACAAGTCTGACTTATTGTTGGCAATACGAGCTCTTACTCCTACTCCTACTTATAGCCCTTAGCAAATGGCCCTGGACCACATACTCCCAGAGCACCCCCACAATGCACCATGAGGGACACAGTCAAAAGCTTTTTCTAGGTACACAAAACACATGTGGACTGGTTAGGCAAACTCCAATGAGCCCTGTAAAGGGTGTAAAGCTGGTGCATTGTTCAATGGCCAAGAAAAAAAATATTTACTCCTTCTGAATCAAGGATTAACTATCGGACAAATTCTCTTCTACAGTACCCTGGCATAAACTTTCCTGGGGAGACTGAATAGTATGATCCCTGTAGTTGGAACACATCCTCTTAAAAAGAGGGACTACCACCCTGGTCTGCCAGTACAGCGGCACTGTTTTCCACTCGATGCTGCAAAGGCCTGCCAGTAACCCTCGGCTGCCTCAAGGGTCCCACAAGCCAACCAGGCTTGATAGGACACCTTCTTTGTTGACATTTAAAACAATTAAAATAATAACAAAAACAAACAAAATTATTTTGACTTAAACATAAGTAATATTTTAACTGATAATGACTCAAACAACATTCTTATACTCCATGTTAAATATAAAATATAAGCTACATATTTGCAATGTAGTTCACTTTAAATGAAAAACCAAAGGCTGCTGAAGTCTATCTGAAAGTTTTTTTAAGGCTTTTTTGCAGATAAGTATAAACACAGTGTGATAAAAATAAACTAGTCATCCCATAAGAGTGAGAGCGAGTGTGTGTGGTTGTTTGTTTCCAAGGTGTATCCTGTCTTTCACTCGATGTTCACCCGGAAAGGCACCAGTATATCCCAGTGACCCTGAATTATAGAATAAGCGGGTTAGAAGATGAATTTTGCAAAAGATCAATGTTATGTTTATTGCTTGAATATGATGCTACACTCATTGCACATATAGATTTGTATATTTGATGCTTGGCTTTTCAGCAAATGTTTACAATGGAAATTGTACTGCTATTTTTATGTTCTCTCTCTCTCTCTCTCTGTCTCTCTCTCTCTCTCTCTCTCTCTCTCTCTCTCACTCTCTCTCCCTCTCTTTCTATTATTTACTTCACACTCCTCCTGTGTCAAATCTTTTTTTTTTGGAACAAGAGCATTTAAATGCCTGAAGGATAACGAGCAGTTTTCCCTCAACAGTGTCTCTGTACTTTGATCTGTTCATCCTTCTCACAGCCTTACTGTGAATTATTGTAGGGCCGGCTTTTCTCGAGATGAAATAACTGATAATTAGGCCAGGTCAGTTTTTTTTTGTTTTATAAGATAATTGAATATATATATATGTGTATATAGATTCCCTAATTATTCCCTAATTCCCTAATTCGGGGATCTGCCGGTGCCTATCCCAGCTCACATAGGGCAAGAGGCAGTGGTATAGGGTATACCCTGGACGGATCGCCAGTCCATCAGAGGGCCACACATAGACAAACAACCACACGCACTCACATTCACTACTATGGACAATTTAGAATCACCAAACAACCTAATCTGCATGTATTTGGACTGTGGGAGGAAACCAGAATACTCGGAGGAAACCCATGCAAGTGCGGGGAGAACATGCAAACAGAAAGATCCACAGCCTGAGAATCGAACATGGGACCTTCTTGTTGTTATGCAACCGTGCTATACACTATGCCACTGCGCCGCCCCTTGAATTACAATTAAAGTAAACTTTTTATTCAATGAGAATCAATATACTTACTTTGTTTTGACAGTTAGCAAGAAACTCAAATAGAAATATTTATATATTAAAATCAGCTAGTGAGAACATGTAGATAATTTGTTAATGAAAAATTTAATAAGGTTGATTAACAAAACAGATCTTTTTTATGAATTCACCTTATTTAATTTTTTTTGCATGTTTTTCTGCATGCAGGTTTTTAAAAACAGCTCTTTTAGTAGTGGAAACTAGACTGAGGGAAGAGGTGGCCATATGTGAGCAACAATATGGTTTCATGCCAAGGAAGAGTACCACTTGCTTTGAGGCTGTTTATGGAGAAGCATAGAGAAGGCCAGAAGTTGTTGCATTGTGTGTTTGTGAATCTGGAGAAAGGGTTCGGAGAGAGGAGTTGTGGTATTGTATGAGGAAGTCAGGTGTATCAGAGAAGTATGTGATGGTGCTGCAGGACATGTATGAAGACAGTGTGACAGCAGTAAGGTGTGCGGTGGGAATGTCGGACTGGTTCAAGGTGAAGGTGGGGATCGGCTATGAGCCCTTTTTTGTTTGCAGTGGTGATGGACAGGTTGATAGATGAGGTCAGACAGGAGTCTCTGTGGATGATGATGTTTCTGGATAAGATTTTGATTTCTGGTGAGAATAGGGAGCAGATTGAGAAGAATCTGGAAAGGTAGAGGTATGCCCTGGAGAGAAGGGGAGTGAAAGTCAGTAGGAGTAAGACAGAGTACATGTGTGTGAATGAGAGGGAAGGCAATGGAGTGGTGAGGTTGCTGGGAGAAGTGGTATTGAAGGTGGAAGAGTTTAAGTACCTGAGGTCAACAGTGCAAATTAATGGAGAGGGCGTTAGAGAAGTGAAGAAAAGAGTTTAGGCAGGGTGGAGTGGGTGGAGAAGAGTGGCAGGAGTGATTTGGGATATAGGACTGTAGTGAGACCATGTTATAATGTTGTACGCTTTAGAGACAGTGGCGTTGTCAAAAAGACAGGAGGTGGAGCTGAAGGTGGCAGAGTTAAATATGTTGAGATTTTCATTAGGGGTGACGAGGCTAAGTTGAGATGGTTTGGACATGTGCAGAGGAGGGACATGCAATATATTGGTAGAAGAATGCTGAGGATGGAGGTGCCGGGCATGATGAAAAGAGGAAGACCAAAGAGGAGGTTTATGGCTGTGGTGAAGGAATATATGCAGGTAGTTGGGGTGAAGGAAGCAGATGTAAAGGACAGGGTAGTGTGGAGAAAAGTAATCCGCTGTGGCGACTTCTAATGGGAGCAGCCGAAAGGAGAAGAAGAAGAAAAACAATTCTTTTATAACCCATCAACTAATCCTAGCTATTTACAAGCTGCTATTATGGACAGAGGATTCTTCCAGCATGTGCACACTTAGAATTGCAAGAGAGCTTGGAGAAGTATATCCAAAATAATATCAGAAGCTGTGTTAATTGTGATTTATGTGTACTTTGTAATGTTCATGAGAAGGAAAATTATTTGGTACCAACTTGTTGGTATGCAAGAGATAATACATATAATTTAAGTATTATTAATAAAGCTTTATTTATTTATTTTCAATAGGTTGTTATATATTCATATGCATGAGATTATCTGCTTGTGTGAGGTTTTTCTTTCTATTATTCAATACGGCTTTTGGGTTTCTAAAAGAGCAGAATTTCCCTTCCAGTCATCGTAATGAAACCCTGCCTGACAGAACTAAATATATGTGAGAGGGAAATAAAAAGGACTGGGGACAGCTGCCAACTCAGTCTGCAGAGATTGCACCTTCTATGGCAGCTTTAGAAGATAAATAGCCATAGGGTGCCTTTGCCACCTGTATCTATCTCCCCAAGATGAATCACCTAGACCAACTCAGTAGCTGCTGTCCTAAAACACACAAGGTGCCATGATCTCACTCGCAAACATCACCAAACCTTGACCTTCTCCTTTAGACCAGAATGAGTCCCTGGAGCCTCGTGCAGCTGCTGAGGTGATGTATCTCTGGCATGTAATAGCGAGAAAGAGAGCAACATAAGGAGACCCAGAGCATTTCATAGGCTGGACTTTGACCATCTGTAGCTTATTGGTTGTCATTAAGGTTTCTAATTTGGGGGCCGACTTGGGGATTTGCCAAACAAGGACTGGGAAAATGTCATTACCTGGCTTCTGCTGAGAAGTCCTGCACATATTTACATATTTATACACCTTAATTGCTGTTGCTTCACAGTCATGACTTTGGGGCTGAAAACGTGAAGGAGAGTAGAACTCTGCATGTCACCGTGTTTCAGTTATTTTATCTGATGCCAAACTAGCTCTGCTGAAGTTGGACAATCCAGTAAAATAATTGGGTACTTAATGCTAATGCAGGTGCTCCTTATTACTCCCAATGCCCTCTTTATAGGGAACAGCTGTACATGTATGCATTTAGCCAAAAAACCAATAATGTGGCATCAGCAGCCATGCATTCAAAAATATAAAATTATGATGATGAATTGAAAGGTTTAAGTGGCATTCAGATCAAACAACAATTTGTATAGGTGTTTGGCAGAAGGAGTACAGATGAACTGGTTTTTAAGATCTCCTGGTGTTTTTGTCACGCCCTCCTCTGTGATGAGCGTCTCCGGCGTGCTGCCGGTGCGCGCGGCTGAGTCTCGTCAAGCGCTAATTGCGCGTGCTTTATAAGCCTGCGGTTTTTCTCCTAGGGTGTTACTTATTTCGCTTTTTTCCCTTTGTCCCACGGTTTCCTTTTGTTCATGTCTTGCTTGACTTTTTTTAAATTTATCTTGTCTGATCTTCTCTCGTCATGCCTAGTCTAGTCTTTTGATTTGCGGTAATTTAAACCTTGGTCTTGTTTTTGTTTTTTTCTTACATTTTAGTTATCATTAAGAATAAAATGGACTATTTAAACCCGACAATCCTGCGTTTGGGTGCGCTCCTTATCCCCGATCCTGTTGCCTTTCTGGCCCACACAGAGATGTGCCTTTTGGGGTCAGTGAAGGTCAAGGAGCATCCGCGTGGACCGGAGGTGGTCGAAGAGTGTCCGCCTGGTCCGGAGGTGGTCGAAGAGTGTCCGCCTGGCCCAGAGGTGGTCGAGGAGCGTCTGCCTGGTCCGGAGGTGGTCGAGGAGCATCTGCCTGGTCCGGAGGTGGTCAAGGAGCATCTGCCTGGTCCGGAGGTGGTCAAGGAGCGTCCGCCTGGTCCGGAAGTGGTCGAGAAGCCTTGCCTGGCCGGGAGGTGGTCAAGGAGCTTCTGTCTGGTCCGGAGGTGGTCGAGGAGCGTTTGCGTGGTCTAAAGGTGGTTGATGAGCGTCGTTCTGCTCCTGAGGAGGCCTGGGGGCCTCGTTCTGCTCCTGAGGAGGCCTAAGGGCCTCGCTCTGTTCCTGTCACGGAGACTAAGGGGCCTCACACTGTTCCTGTCACGGAGGCTAGGAAGCCTTGCTCTGTTCCTGTCATGGAGACTTGGAAGCATCGCCTCGATCCTACCCTGGACCTGGACCACATTGTTCCTTCTATGTTTATCCAACTGAGTACTTTTTTCTTTTTTTCTCTTCAGTGTTTGAGTAATTTTAGTTTTGATTATAGCCTCAGCTTCAGGTTTTTTTTTGTTCAGTGATTGTGTTTTGTCACAATCTGCCCTTCTCATCCTACTGTTCCATCTCTCACCTTGGTTCACGTCTCATTCCCCTATCCTTGTTCTCTCTCATCTCGTTCTGGTTCTCGTTTCAGGTTTGCTCTCTCATCTCTTTCAGGTTCCCTCTCTCGTCCTGGTTCTTGTCTCAGTTCTCTCTCTCATCCTGGTTCTCGTCTCGGTTCCCTCTCTCGTCCTGGTTCACGTCTTGTTTCCCTCTCTCGTCCTTGTTCTCATCTCAGTTCCCTCTCTCACCTCGGTTCCCTCTCTCATCCTCGGTTCTTGTCTCGTCCACCTTTTCTCGTTACCTCTCGTCTCGTTCTGGTTTTCGTCTCGGTTCCCTCTCTCACCTTGGTTCTTGTCTTGTCCCCTTTTCTTTGTTCCCTCTTGTCTCATTCTGGTTTTCATCTCAGTTCCCTCTCTTGCCTCATTCTGGTTCTTGTTTCAGGTTCTCTCTCTCGTCTCAGCCTACGATTGTGTAGTGTCAATGAGCGAAAATCTGTGGGGACCATAAAGTATTGTAGTAACCTGACAAGGTGTAATGCTAATGTTACATGATCATGCAGGTTTGTCCTCCACAACATCAGGAGGATACAACCTTTCATATCCACTCAGGCCGCGCAGTTTCTAGTTATCTCGAAACTTGACTACTGTAGCTCACTTCCAGTAGATCTACCTCAGAGTGCGATACTGTAACAGTAACTGAAATGTAATGAAAATAGTATTTTTTTTGCAAAAATCTTGAAATTATTTATTTATATTTCTGTCTATTTTTCTCACATTTGCTAAATAAAATGTTAATTTTTTAAAATTCACGTTGGATCATTAGGTCAAGTTACAGCCTTATAGGCTTATGCTATGTTCTCTAATGGAAATATTAGTTTGTCTCCAAAACCTTCAAGACATTCATTCAACATATGACCACTTTCTGATTTGATAGCTTACCCAATAAAGCTCTATCACTTTCTTAGATTTACACCATTTAGCAGGTACCATTATCCAGAGCATCTTTACATTTATCCCTTATATAACTGAGCAATTGGATGTTAAAGGTCTTGCTCAAGGGTGCTGTTTGGTGTTGAAGCTGCATGGTATTTGCTTAGTGGTTAACACATTTGCTTTTTGCACCTTCAAAATTGGCAGTTTGATTCACACTCCAATCATGTGTGTGTGTATATGTGGAATTTGCATGTTCTCACTGTGCGTGTTTCCACTCCCAGTCTGAAAACAGTAACGCTAATAGTCAGCAGGTTTCCTATGACCTTGTGTAAAATAAACACTACAGCAAATGACAGCTGTGCTAATATTATTAATAAGAGGTTGTTTCTCTAATTACTGTGTGTATTTTTGCAGTGCTTTTTATATTCACATGTCATGTGTGGGAAATACTGTAAACACTACCTCTTTAATTACTGGCCTACCTCCTGATTAATGTTTCTACCTGTGTGTAGGCTGTAGGTTGTACAGACATGTTATGGAGTTCAGTGTTGTATGAGTTTAACTCCAAATCTATTTAAACATACCATCAACCAACTTTCTAGGTGTACTTAATATTTACAGGTTTGTGAGTTAAGGCAAGTTGCAGCTACATTCTGCAGGACACCGGTCCTTCAGAATCAAGATTCTCCTCCCCCCGTGCAAGCATATTGTAAGGACTGCTGTGCTGGAGGAGCGTCTTGAGAGGGTGCCCTTGCCCGAATTTTGATTCTCTTCTGGGTAATTGAGCGTGGGCGCACTATATAAGTGCTCTGGAGCATGTTGCGAAGTATTGTTGCCTCAGAACTCTAGCAAGCATTACCCTTGCTATCTTTGATCTTTGTTCTTCTTGCTATTTTGGATTATGACTTTATATTTCTGTCTACTGCATCATGGATACAGCTAACCCTACATCCTCACACATATAAAGTTTGATATGTAATTATACATTGTGGAAAATGTTCCAAATCTTGATCCAAGCCAGCCTGTTCTGGTACAAATGGCTGTGTATCTCCTCCACTGCTGCTGATGATGTGATAGGTGGTTTTCACAAAGCTGTGCAGTGGTTTCTTTTCACATATTAAATAGTTGCCATGCCACATGGTGATGGAGCTTCTCAAGATGCTCTCCATAATGCAAGCAGCAAAAGTTGGTTAGGTTCTTGGGGGATAATTGTTTTTATTAAGACATTGTTGGCATACTCAGAAACAGATATAGATCTGTGCATTTGATACCTGTGCCTTCAGTGTGGACCTATCCAACTACTAATCCTTAATCCCTAATATCGTAATCATATTAACGGTTTTTATTAAAGCAGGAAACCATGTTAACTCCAAACCTCTATACTACAACTGCACATTTACCGCATACATCCTCTAGAGCAGTTCAGATTCAATATTAATCAAATATCATAACAAAAACATAAAGAATTTTAAGAAAATACATACAAAGGCTGTAAGCCACTAGTCTCGTATTGATTTTAAGCATTGCTGAGAAGACCTCTTCTGTCAGCCATTGTGGGTGTAAAAATTGTATTAATGTGCGCACATTGCTACTGATGTGTTTTGCTAGTCAAGCTAGTTTTGTTTTTTCAAGGCCTGCTAGTTTGGTACCCCTCAAGGGTCTCCCCACCACCTCCAAAATGATCAACCAGATTTTTCACCAGAACCTGTCCAGAACCTATTGTGTCTGACCGGGGTCCACAGTTCACCTCCAAATTCTGGGTTGAATTCTGCAGGATGCTAGATATCAATGTCAGTTTGTCATCGAAAATGGTCAAGTGGAGTGGTTGAACCAAGAGCTAGAGAATACGTCCGGTCCTACTGTGCCAGAGAAAATAAGTTGGAGGAGCCACTCTTTGTTCCCATGGTGGTCGAGGAGCCACTCTCTGTTCCTGTGGTAGGCAAGGAGCCACTCTCTGTTCTAGTGGTGGTTGAGTTGCTTCGCCCTGTTACGGTGGAGGTCGAGGCACTTCCCCTGGTCCGGTGGAGGTCAAGGCGCATTTTTCCATTCTTGCATGATTTGACCAGCCTCCTTTAGTCTAGAGTTTGGTTTTAATCTCTTCTGTCCTCCCTTTCTGTCCCCAACTTTACCTTGTTCTTCCAAGTTCTAGGCTGTATGTATAATGATTGTGTTATTCCTTGAGTCTGTTTGTCTTTCGAATACCTGCATGGGTTTTTTTCTATGGTCTAACCAGTAGTTTTGTTTATTCTTCTCTGTTTTTTTTCATATTAATCAGTGCTATCTAGCTTATTTTCGTGTCCACCTCTGTCTGTCAAGTTTGCACGTGTTTTGTTTCAGTTGTTAATTTTGTCGTTATGATTATATTTGTTTCTTTTTATACACCTGCGTTTGTGATAGTTTCACCTTGTTTTTTAAATTAAGTTCTTGTCTGTTTCTAGAATTGCATTTATCAAATAGTTTTGGTTATGTCTATGGGTCTTGTTTTTCCAATGCATCCCTGCCTGAGTCTTTCTGCCTATCACTCCATCCCTTTCTATTCCCAGTCTGTCTGTCTGTTTCCATGCTTTCCTGTCTGTCAGCTTCAGTGTCGGTATGTCTGTCTCAGCGCTTTCCTAACTGTCTGTTTTAGTTTCTACCTGTATGTCGGTTTCATTGCCTGCCTCTATCTTTATCTGTTCCTGTTCATCCCAGTCTCTGATCCTGCTCCGTCTGACCCCTTTCTGTCCTTCTTCATGCCTTTTTCTTTCTCAGTGTCTGTCTTCTTACCTGTGCCGTTTTGTCCTTGCCTCAGTTTCAGTCTCCATTTCTGTTCTTGCTCTGGCTCCTGTATCAGTCGGTCCATGTTCTTGCTTCCTTTCTCTCTCACCTTGCTTAGTTACTCTGCGTCCGGTTCTGGTCCATCCATCCATCTGTCTGGTTCTGGTTCAGTTCTTGGTCTTTGTCTAATTATGTTCCCTCTTCAGGACCTGGTTCTGTTTCCACATATGGGCCCAGCTCCATTCCTCTGGTTCCTAGCCTGTCAGTTTCTGATTCCCCTCTGGTTTTGTTTTCAGTCTGTTCTGGTTTTCGTCTGTCTCTTCCTGTCCTAGTCCCCATTTCTCTCTGTCTTATTCCCCAACTACATGGTATTGGTTCTCTCTCTGTCTGCCTCTTAGTCCCCCTTGTCTCGATTCTTGTCTATCTTGGTCCGCATCCCTCTGTCTCGCTCTATCTTGGTTCTCGTCCCTCTGTCTCGGTCCTTGTCCTTCTGTCTTGCTCTGCCTAAGTCCTCGCCATTCTGTCTCAGCCCTCGTCACTCTTCCCCACTCTGTCTCGCTTCCTGTCTCGCTCCCGCTCATTCGGTTCTGTGTCGGTTTTCGCTCCCTCTCTGTCTGGTCTGTCTGTGTCCCGGTCTCTGTCTCTGTCTCTGTCTCAGCCCCTGTTTTTGGTCTCTGTCTCAGCCTCTGTTCTTTTTTCTGGTCTGTATCTGCCCCGGTCTCAGTTTCTTTGAAGGAAGTGGGAACTGTTATGAAACATGCCCTACCCTTTCTCCCTAACCACTAACCACTAGTGGTCACTAATCACTAACCACGCTTGATCACATCCCGAATCAGAGGGTTATGGTGCGCTTTTTAAGGTCAGCGCCATCTTAGTGATGTGAAAGATTATTGTTTGATTGTTATGCTATTATGTTCACATATGGATCCTTGTCTTGTTCCAAGAATATGTTTCCACGTCCGAGTTCAGAAGTTTTTATGAGAATGGAAAGTATTGTTGAACTAAAAATGGCAGCAATCATGGTACATTATAAAAATATTTAACTTCCCTGAAAAATCCTATTGTCATTCTAAATAAAGTTAGCCCAAAATGTATAAAAAAGAAATTAAGCTGTGTATATTAATGTACAAATAAAATATATATGTTTTATATATAAAACATTTATATTTTAAGATCTTCTTATGGTAACTAAAATTAAAGACAGTTATAGATGATAAATTCATTCATTCATTCACCTTCTATCCCGCGTATTCCCTAATTTGAGGTCTGCTGGAACAATAACCTATAGCAGGGCATCAGTACTATACTAAACTCATGAAACAGCATGAAATTATAGACAAAGAGACATATTGATAGTGAAAAATATTTTTATTAAAACAAGAAATCCTGTTGATACTGCAAACGTTTACATTACAACTACAGGAGCAGTTTAAAATCAATATTTATGTAATAACGTGACAAAAAATAAAATACAATATATATAATATATTTAAAGTCTTTCTGTTATGGGTTACAGGTTAAAAATGGTGCATAAATCTTTCCAGATCTGAGACAATCTTTGGGGTTAGCCGAAATCTTATCTCTACGTAACTTGGTTAACATGGTCCTCCTCACAAGGGATCTTTCAGTGCAGCGTATGCATGTTCTCCCTGCACTTGCGTGGGTTTGCTTTGAGTACTCAAACTCTGGTTTCCTCCAACAGTCGGAAAAAAAATAGTACAATAGGTTGTTTGGTGTACTCCTGCCTTTTACCCTATGTGTGCTGGGATAGGCTCCAGCAGACCTCCGTGACCCTGAATTAGGGAATATGCAAATTAGAAGATGAATAAATGAATGAATGAATGAATTAATTAATTAATCTTCTAAAATAGGTGGCACGGTGGCAGGGTTATGTGGGTCTGTTGGTGCCTATACCAGCTCATATAGGGTCGCCAGTACATCTCTTTAGAATCACCAATCAACATAATGTAACATAATCACCAATCATACATGTATTTGGACTGTAGGAAGAAACTGGAGTACCTGGAGAAAAGCCACGCAAGCATGGGGAGAACATGAGACTCTGCACAGAAAGATCCTCGGCCTGGGAATCAAACCCAGGACCTTCTTGTCGTGAGGCGACCATGCTATCCACTACGCCACCATGCCGTCCCAGCTTGATCATATTAAACAAATTAAAGTATTAATGGAACACTCCCAAGCTTTTGCGCACAAGAATTTATTCACAATGTCTCTAGCATCTGTCGCATTCAACACAATCCCTGTCCTAAGGAAAGTAAAGAAAAAACCAATTGGAACTTTTTAATGAAAGCCTAAGGGTGGTACCGAATTCCAAACACTGAAGCAATAGATGAGTAGATGATGCAAGTTTAAATGTCAAATTTTGCAGTCTAATAATGAAGGTTTTACGATGAGACAAACTTCAAAGAATTTTATTCGACCTGCTTCATGTTTTTTTATTCAGCTTGGACAGGATGGGAATCCATATCTGTGTATCATTAAGCGTGAAATGAAGTACTTCTGTATTTACATATAAAGATCGTTTTGAAGGGTTTCTTTGAAAAAGTAAAAAAAAAAACATTATACATTTCTTTGAAAAACATTTAATGGACTAACCCAGTAATAATTGCTATTCCTCCTATATAAAAATATATACCATATAAGCAGCATGGTGGCTTAGTGATTAACAATGTTGCCTCACAGGTCCTGGGTTAAATTTTTGTGCAGGGGTCTTTCTGTGTGGAGTTTGCATGTTCTCTCTGTGCTTGCGTTGGTTTATTCCAGGTACTCCAGTTTTGTCCTACAGCACAACAATCATGTATGATAGGTTGATAAGAATGAGTGTGTTTGGTCCTGTGCTTTTGGCCTTTTATGATAAATGAATGAATGAACTAAATACTTTATTAATCAGTGTAAACAGCACATACAATATTAGGTTTGTATAACAACTACTTACTAGTAATATCATATTGAGTGACTGGTAATGAAGAAGTCTTAATTTAATGTCACATAGACATTAAAGTTTAGGGCCAGCCATGGAAAAGAAAAGGTTAAGAGCATTTCTCAAAGGCCCAAAATCAAGCTTGGCAATGCTATAGATTAAACACTGACCACTTCTCCAAAATCAAAAATCCAGCTTATTAACCTAGTGAGCTACCACTCCTCTGTAGTCAAACTGATTGTTCTCAGGTACTTATTAGTACTTGTTTTGTAATTGCAATTATAAATTATAATTCAATTATAAATATCACTTGTAATTTTTATAATTTACCACAAATTAGCACTGTTTACCAATGACAATTGGTAATGGCTTATTACAAGCTAACAACAAATAATCATTAACCAATTACCACTGCCAATAACCATTACTTCATTTTAGAAGAAGTGGCAGCTCAGGGGCCCTGAGATGGACTGGCGACCTGTCCAGGGTGTACCCCTGCCTCTCGCCCTATGTGTGCTGGGATAGGCGCAGCAGACCACCCGTGACCCCGAATTCGGGAACAAGCGGGTAAAAAGATGAATGAATGAATGAATGAATGAGTGAATGAATGAATGAATGAATGGCAGTTCAGGGGTTAAGATGATTAAGGCTTCAGATTGCATGTTTATGCACTAAAAATGTGTATGCATGGCTCTGATTATGTTTTTAAAAAAACATAACAAAAAACACTGCCTCTCGAGCTATGTGCGCTGGACTAGGCTCCAGTAGACCCCAGTGACCCCGAATTAGGGAATAAGTGGGATAGAAGATGGATGAATGAATGAATTAACTAAAGAATCTATGACCTACTGATCTATTCAAAGCTATAAATAAATTGATAACAATTGATTATTGTTAGTAAAATGCAGACTACATTTCAACCATTTTTATCTGCTTTCAAAAAATTAACTATATTAATAATATAGTATTTAATATAATGGTGCTACTATTATACAAATTCAAAATATCATATTTAATAGAATACAAAAACATAACAAATGACTTCAAACAATTTTGGTTTGAATGCATTATTTATTTTTTATTTATACCAAACTTTTTCAGGATTCCTAAAAAATTTAGGCTTTCATATCATAATCAATGTTGAACTAAAAAAAACTCCCAAAGTATGAATAAAAAATACTGAAACAAACTGAAATGAACAATAAATCACATACTCGTGGAACATCAGTTTATTGATAAATGGAAGTTATACGAAAGCAGCGATTAGAAATTAACCAGTGGTGGCCACATTAAGGATTTTGACTTATTATTTTGAAACAGGAAACAAAAAGCTGGCACATACCAGGCCATATTAGTTAGGTAAATCAGGGTTACTAGCTAGTTAAAAGGATACTGATATAATTTGACTAGGTTCTAATTAGAAACAAAGTCTGCTGGTGCCTATCAAAGCACACATAGCAAGAGGCAGGTGTACACCCTGGATGGGTCACCAGTCTATCCCAGGGCAACATATGGACAAACAACCACACACACACACACACACACACACACACACACACTTGTCCAAAGAATCGAACCCGGGACCTTCTTGCTGAGAGGCGACCGTGCTCTCCAAAGGCAAGCCCTATGCCACCGTGCCGCCCCAGAAACAAATTGGTTTATAATTATTCTAAATAATGTAAGTGCTGTATATATATATCCTAATTTTTAGACTATTTATCATTTCCTTAGTCAGTATGGATATAGTAATGGTTAAATCTTTTTACTAATAAATGATAAATTATTGCATAAATTCATTCATTCATTCATCTTCTTGCCCGCTTATTCCCAAATCCGGGGTCACGGGGTTTGCTGCGCCTACGGTGGGAGGAAACCAGAGTACCCAGAGGAAACCCACGCAAACTCCGCACAGAAAGATCCCGGCCCGGGATTCGAACCTGGGACCTTCATGTTGTGAGTCGATCGCATAAATATAAACCTAAAAAAGTATAAATTATATAAATCTTTGACATTTTCACAATTGAATGTTTTATTAGTAAGATAATATTTTACTTGACTGCATAAGCTAATTGTAATTGAATAAATTGTATAATACTTGCACCTTAATTAAATGATTTCCTTGTTTCTATTCATGATTAATTGTCCTGATAATCATTGACTGCAGGGTCAGCTATGATACAGAAGGGTTATGGTTCTTGCTCGAGGACCCTCAGTGGCAGACTTGCCAGTGGTGGGGATTGAAACCAGGTATTTCTGGTCTTCCAATCACTCAGCACCTTAACCATTTGAGCTACTACTGCCTTGTATAAATTAAAATAAATCTAAGATAATGTAACTAACTTTAACAAAAAGCTGGATAAGGGTGTCTGCCAAATACTGTATGTAATCTTGTAATGAAATTTGGGGGTTGAATCCATAAAGGCCAATAGCTTAAAATATAACTGAAATAAAGCCAGCAACGGGTGGCACAGTGGCATAGTGGTTAGCATGGTTGCCTCACAACAAGAAAGTAACATGTTCGATTCTCGCGCCGGGGATCTTTCTGTAGAGTTTGCATGTTCTCCCCATGATTGTGTGACACAGAACAAAAACACATAGATTAGGTTGATTGGTGATTCTAAAATTGTCTTTAGGACTGTCTAGAACCCTGCCTTTTGCACTATGAGTGCTGGGATAGGCACCAGCAGATCCCGTGACCCTGAATTAGGGAATAAGTAAGAAGATGAATGAATGAATGTCATGTTAACACGTGACCTTGGTTATGGCCCTAGTTTGACCAGATTGGCTAGATAAAAATAAAACAGTCAAAATTGTCAGTATGACATATTTGCCTGGAATCACAACAAATCGTCCGCCTACAAAACCTGACTGAAACATTCATAATAAAACTGTTTTTCACTCTCATTACACAGTCTCTCTCTCTCTCTCTCTCTCTCTCTCTCTCTCTCTCTCTCTCTCTCTCTCTCTCTTCCTCATCTCTCTATATCCATTATGCTGCTTGACCAATCACAGAGCAGTGGGCGGATCCTCATTTTCGGCTCGGACAGAGCGCTTTGAAAAGAAAGAGTTGCTTTCGCGCTCTCGAAGCTGTGCGCACTTGTACAGTATGTAGGATTGACGCACGGGAAGCTCTTCCTCTTTCCTCTTCCTCTTTCCGATGTGACACTGATTGAAGCATGATGCAAATCACGCCTTTTTCCTATCACGAGGCAGCTCTTTAAAAGGTGGATAACGGTCGCGTTCTGATGAGAGTCCTGCTCCCTGTGGATTTATTCATTTTTCCACCTTTTTTCTAAGCGTGTGCGGTCTCGCCGCTCCCACTTGCACTTCCGAGGAAAACTTCGTAACGAACAACACCTCTTGCAAGCAGCTTGTGACGGTTCTCGGTTTATTAGGACCGCGCATCGTGATTGCGCAATACGAGGAGCGAAGCGCGCCATCGATCATGACCGGATTACCTTTTCTGCAGCTGACCTTTTTTTCTCGGCTCGTAGAGATGCTGACGAGGAACTGCTGAGAAGGAAAGCGTTCAACCCCAGTCAAACTCGCCTGCTTCATTCAGGAGTGGGACAAAGAACTCCTGCTGCCATTCCAAGCTGAAGGAAAACGAGCAAACCCGAGACAGGCGTGCAGTCTGGGTACGCATGATTCTTCTTAGATAATACTGAGGCTCGAGATCGGCGATCATCAACCTCCGAGTTTATTAACCAAATCTATCTCAGCTATGCTCCAGTTTATCAGTCTTCATGTATAGTTGGGTGCAGATCAAATAGATTAGGTTAGAAACTCTCTAGGAACTTGCTTGATGGATACAGAATAAAGATTGGCATAAATTATGGATTTCAAAACCTACCCAATATAATGTTTATGAAAATGCTTGTTATCTTTAGCTTAATCTGCACTATAGGATGATTGATCAGCATCAATTGTCAATTGATCTGCCCGTGATCACTACACCCCTGTAATATCTTGTTGGTTAGTATATCTAAAAGGTGCTGCTGTGTAGAATTGGGAAGCCGATCCTTCTCATCTCAGGACATCTGTCTGAGATCACCATGAGGAAAGATTTCTTGATGTGGAATTGGTGACCGCTGACCTAGATCTTTGGTCTCATGCCTAAACACATCTTATTTAACCATTCAGGGCATGTAATGGCATCAAATATGGAAAGATCAAAGTTCATAGAAAAAACATATGGAGTTTGTTTAGTTGATTATAAGGAGCTGGTTAAAGTTTACAGTTTGCCTACCCTTTCTTGTTGTTGGCTACCATAATACACCTGTCATATAGAGATAAAGCTGAGAAATGTCCCAGAAGCCTTTAAAATCATTCTAGTGGTGGATGGATAGTTGTTTTATTTTTAGCTGTTCAGAGTGACACTGATGTGCTTGTGCCTTTCCGTGCCATCACTCTAAAAAAAGAGGAAATTAAGGCTCCTTTCCTATTCATGGCCTTGTAAAGAATGCAGAGAATCTACTAGTCACACTTCATACTGACTTAAATGATCCGCTAATTGTTTTTTGTGTTTAATTAGTACTGTGGAGCGACACGGAGCATTGATGTTGCTAATATCAAGGCTTGTCTAATCAGTTTCCATGACTAAGGTATCACTGGGCCAGGGGGCATTTTCTATTTACCAGCATCTTGTTAAGATGAATTTGGTTTGAAACGCCATGGCATCTTCATGCTAAATGGAGAACTTCTCTCTGAGGAGAAATTGTCCTTGCCTTAAGGTTTGCTCTTGACACAACAGAAACTATTATACAGATAAGGGCACTCAAGCTCAGGCCATGCAAATCTGGCCCACAAATTTTCAAACTTTTCGAGTAAAATACCCCTGTGCTGTTGCCAGAAGCCCAGGTGTTGCCAGGAATTCGGGAAACAAGGAATGTTGGAATGTATCTCTTCACTTTTCTTGTCGCACCTTTATTGAGACAATATTACAGGAATTACAGACCATTAGAAGGTTAACCAAACACTATGTAGGATCACACATGCTTATTTCCTTAGTTTTGGCTGAGACAAATCGACATTTTCATCTGAAAGAAGTGGGGTTTCAAAGCTCTTTTTATCTCGTCGGTAAAATTAAAGAGGCTTGCTTATTATTTAATCTGGCGTGGGATTGCATAAGGAGTTCACTCTTTACTCATTTGCTTTTTCTTGCTGTGAATAAACATTACAATCTGTTTCAGAAAGCAGCTTGGTGCTTTCTACTTGGTGCTAGGTGCTTTCTGACAGGTATTTTATATCCTGTCACATGTCTAGAAGTAATAGGGGTGTACTTTTAATACTTTTAAGAGCATCATGAATCATCTGTTTAAATTTATCCAGTTTGAACTGATCTATCATTCTTTATATATGCACATACAGATACCTGCCAGTTTTATTGCACTTCCTTCTTTGAACTATGGAGGGCGCATGAAACAAATGAAGTTACGTGCATTACTATGCAGGAGCAGCACATTATTATTATTCTCAGCCTTTACTCAGAACCCGTATGCCTCAGCAAGCCCACATGAAAAACGATAAGGAAAGCTTCCCGGATAAGATGGCTAAACATGGCTGAAAGATTATCTGTTTCATATATCGATCTTGATATCAGACAGAGAGCTCTACAGAGAGATCCACTTGCCGTCCAAATGTGCAATTGATTTCCAACACTAGTGCCAGAGGAGATTTAATCTTCATAAGATGATATGCTGCATATTCTCCCATTTGCGCTGGGAACTCCTGAACTCCTGACACAGGAGCGTAAGATCCAGCTCTATGAATCAAAATTGCACAGCAAGACACAGAAAGGTATTTCCTGCACCGCGGGGCATCCTATGGAGGGCACGTGTGTATGTCATGTGTGTGTCCAGGTGCTGCTCTGTGAAGTTAGAAATGAAATATTGATCATATCTAGTGGATGATATATAGAAGGGGCCACTGTAACAAAAATCAGTGATTTCTTTATAAATATCTATTAGTGGCTAATATGTGCAATATGTTGGTATGAATTATTCATAATTGGAAGATGCGCAGACCAGTTCTAGATTATATTATATTATAGATAATAATATTCTTTTGAGTATTTAGGCCACTATGATATTCTCAATATGATTAAAAAACTAACCTTTATTGAACCATGAATGAAGCCAAAGGTACCACGATAAAAGAGCAATTTGATGCAAGAGAATAAGCATAGGTAGTGCAGAATGATGTGTAGATGAATCATTACTTCTCTAATGCTGATCCGCAAACACATACATCTCCATGTTACTGAGTGAACTCATCTACATGCAAGAACCCACACGTACAAAACCTGACAAACTTCACCAAATGTTGTCACAATGTCTAAAGGACACAGTTGTTTAGAAGGTATTTGTATTTAGTAACATTACATAACTCATTAACGTGAATTAAGAGACACCCGTGCAGAAATACCCCGGTGCACAAAACCTTTGATCTTTATGAAGACATGCTGTGTAACAATTGGTGTAGAAGAAGTCAACCTTTTGAAATGAACTGTCTTTCCAGAAGTGTGGATGTAATTATACAATTAAGAGGGAGACTAAGGCCCAATCCTATTTCTACCCCATTGCCCTACCACTCTGAATAGAAGAATATCTTGGGGTATATGTAGGGAACCTTATATTCCTTCAAATAACGATTTTTCTAGACCACTCTAAATAAATAATTAATTATAATAATTATATGATAATAATCATGTACATGGCGGAGCTGTAGGCACTGGACCGTATGTAGTAGATATTGAGACAGTACAGCATTTTGGACTTCCGAATGTCTATATTTTACAAAAAACACTTCCTTTTCAGAAGCAAACACAATTATTAAGTCCCAAGTTTGTGTGAACGTTGTCATTAACAGCTATACCTAATAATCAAACGGAATTTTTATTTTCTTTTTAAGACTCCCACGTCCACTTGCTCTATATTGATGGAAATAACAGTCAGTGTAAGCAATTTGTCTGCCACAAGCCAAATTACTGCACAAGAAGATTAAATTAAAGGCCTGGTGTTGGTCATCTTATAGTGTATTTAGTCATTCGTTAGATACGCTTAAGTAGTCTAAAATCTAATTCTAAGAGAGTTTTTTTAATTAACTTAATATGAGGTATTATTAATTTTCTGCCCAGACTTATAAAACATGCTATAATAAACAAATATGGCACATATTACTTTGTCATTAATTAAATATTCTTGACAAGGAGTAATTCTAGACTGAATTTAGATTAATTTAGTTTCACACTACTTAATTGTTCAGTTATGAAGCATAAGACAGGGCCAATAATTCTATTTCAAATATATATAAAAATTTTATTATAATCCCCAAACATTATAATCATTTGTGGGCAACAATAAAAACAAAACTGCTGAACAATTCCCTTGTATTCTAATCTATTTTCAATACCCTGATCGTTATTACTGCTTTTCAGCTTGATACCTAATTATTACTGCAATATTTTCTCATGAATATATTTTATAGAATTTATGCATTTATTTCAATGAAAAAAGATAATAAGTCTGTTATATTTCCACACATGCACTTATGGAAAACACCTAAATTTGATGTTTGATTTTATATGAATATCAAATATTATTATATATGAAAAAAAACATGTATGAGGACAGTATGACAGCAGTGAGGTGTGTGGTAGGAATGTCGGACTGGTTTAAGGTGAAGGTGGGATTGCATCAAGGATCAGCTCTGAGCCCTTTCTTGTTTGCAGTGGTTATGGATAGGTTGACAGATGAAGTCAGACAGGAGTCTCCATGGACGATGATGTTTGCGGATGATGTTGTGATCTGTGGCGAGAGTAAAGAGCAGGTTGAGAAGAATCTGGAAAGGTGGAGGTATGCGCTGGAGAGAAGGGGAATGAAAGTCAGCAGGAGTAGGA
>JAOTRA010000034.1:12171601-12182887 GCA_026260255.1 Pseudolaguvia tuberculata
CGCAGGAAGTGAAAGCCTAGAACTCGGGTGAGGGCGCCCTCTGCCGGCGGTCCTCCAAGGGCATAGTTCTCACAGTATGTTTTATCAAGTTATTAATCAATTTCTTCATATAGCTTTCCAGTGTAAGATATTTAGAATTTATTTATTAAAGCCCATTCCTGCACAGAAAAAGCATAATTTCACAGTTTTAATTGTATTTCTCCCAATAAAGCTTCGTCACATTTGCTGTGCCTTTCTTTGTTTTAAGAAATTCAGAAATTATTGTCGGTGTGAGTTAAAACAGTTCTGTATCATTTTAAGCCAAAGTCATTCTCCAAAAATAAACTCGGTAATATATCTGTCACGCCAAATAAGCTCGACTCCAAATGAAACTTTTCTGGTTCCACGTCATATAGATTGTCTTTTTTTCAAGAAAACAGTTTCAAGCTGTAAAACATAGAAAGTAATTACAATAAATCAAATCAAAGGTTTTTTTTATCTTTTCTCTGGTAAAATATAATTTGATATACAAATGTTATTATGCTGAATTTCTTCTCTTTTTTTTTTTTTTTTTAAATTTTTTTTAGTAATTCTGTTTTCAACAAAATAACTAAGCAAAAAGCAATAGTAATAATGTAGCTGTGTGTGACTCTTATAAACACAAATAATCATGTCTCTACCCCAAACAGCCAAAAACAAAAATATGAAGTGTCAAATACTTTACAGTATGTCAAAAATATGAAGTGTTAAATACAGTACAGTATGTTTGTTGCCCTGAGACGGACTATATCCCCCCCTGCCCTATGTGCGCTGGGATAGGCACCAGCAGACACCCGTGACTCCGAATTAGGGAATAAGCTGGTAAGAAGATGATTGAATGAATGAATGTCAAGTTTGTGGACCTTTCCTGCATGTAAGTCTGTCTTCCACAAATGTTTAGAAATTGCAATTGCAACTATAGAACTATATAATAAACTTGTTCGGTGATTATTTTAAAATACCTAGCACACAAGCAGTCTTCAAAAATATCTTAAACTAAATTAATGTTAAAGAACAATATCTTACTTCTTTGGTTCGTCTGGGTTATTGGATGACAAGGACAAACTGGGTGTGAGCTCCACTGCTATATATATTATACCTACAGTGGGTGGGGGTATATTTATTGAAACAACCAAATATAAACAGATGCCAACATGACCTATAAAATCAAATAATTTTTATCCCTAATACAATATTTTCTGTTATTTTGGGAAAAAATAGTGTAAATAAAGAAGTGCCTATATCAGATTGTTGTTGTTTGTCTTCAGCAGCTTGCTGTTCAAGGTCAACAATCAGATCATCTGATCCACATATTTGATTTGGCACAGGTTTTGCACTGGATGACCTTACTGATGCAACCCTTTTTTTATTGGAGCTTGAAACCAGCACTGAGAGATAACCTCTGAACAGCTGAGGTCGGATTCTTGCCCTGAGCCGTGGAAGTTAGGGTGCGGGATTCTCAGCAGCTGGACCACCAGGGAAATTCTACACAAACATGTGCATTTGATTTTGTAGCAAAAGTGAAAATGAATGAGTGTGGTTCTGGGTAACGGGGGTCTACTGGAGCCTATCCCAGCGCACATAGAGCAAGAGGCGGGAGTACATCCTGGATGGGTCGGCAGTTCATCACAGGGCAACACATAGACAAACAACTATTCACACACACATTCACTCATATGGTCAATTTAGAACCACCAATCTACCTAATGTACATGGTTTTGGACTGTAGGAGGAAACCGCAGTACCTAGATGAAACCCATGCATGTGTGGGGAGAACATGCAAACTCCACACAGACCTTCTTGTTGTGAGGCAACATGCTAACCACTACTCCAGCAATAATTTATAATAAATGTATAATTAAACTCTAACAAATGTAATTTGTCGTGTGGTAAACTTCAGCTAGTAGTTCTAGGAAATCTAGAAGTGATGAGGGAAAATGAGAACACAGTAGTTAAGGTCCATTCCTAGCTCCACCAAGCTGCCAATACTCGGGCCCTAAGCAAGGCTCTTAAACTTCAACTGATTAAAATGAGGTACAGTAATTATAAGCTTCTCTGGAATGTAAATGAAATTAATCACCATCAGATTATATGTTTTGTTCCACAGCTTTTATAACGTGACATCATATAATACACTCGTTATCCTAATTAGTTATTGCCACCACCGTTGCAGTCAAAAAGGGCATGTATGACAGACACATCTTGGTTTGTATCAGATTTCAGTAAAATGATGCAAAGGAGATCAGGAAATGTCAGCCCCTGTATTATTTGTGAGTACATCTTTCCATATCATTAATTTCTACTTCAATTTGAGTAAGAGTGGTATGTCTCTATGGATTTAAAGGTCAATAAATGCAATTAAAGAATATGGCATTTGATTAAAGTCTAACAAAACAAGTTAATTAATCCCCAAAAGATATTTTTTCTTTCTTTCCAAGGCTTTAGACTTTTTTACAAGCTTATATAGATGTTTTTCTATAGTACACGTTAGGGTGTCCCCAGACCAAGAATTAGGGAATAAGCGGGTAAGAAGATGAATGAGTGAATGTATAAATATTATGCTGAATTCAAGTATTCAAATTGTTTATTGTCACAGTATGTGCACAGTAAAGGAAACAGTATGTAATAAATAATAATAATAATATGGCAGATGTTAGACATATTTAGTGTTATTATAGTCTTTTGTAGTGTTATTCTAGTCTATATTTTTCATCTAATCTCTGTCCCTGTTCTTTTCTGCTCATATAATGTGCACAAGTAGTATTCCATAGTTCACACCAAATACATACCAATAACCATCCATCAACATTGATATATGTATATCTACACATTTCTTCAGTGCATGGGGCTGAGCTCTGCTAGCAATTTGGGGTTCGATGAAAATTGCAAGCTCTGTTAGCAATTTGGGGTTTGATGAGGTTGGGTCCCCTAGCATACCCATTTTTCACAGTTACTAATAATAAAACAAATCTTTTTGGTCCCCCCAAATTAGTGGAGCCTTACAATTATCTTAAATTCCTTCTTTCAGAGGTTGCCCTGTGTAGTCTATAGAACATTTATGACTATTGATTATTTTATGTTAATTTTTTTTTTTCTGCACTTTCAGCGTCCATTTGGTTTCTTCTTACCTTTCAAACATGTCGATAATTGTACGGTTTACATTAAATGTGTTTTAATGTAGGTGCTCAGTATGCCCTGGACTAGCATTAGTTGGGATTGTTCCTGTTTTATAGTCTCCGGATCTACCAAGATGAATGGGGTTATGCACTTTTAGTGCCTACGTCTTCTTATACAGAGTGGCTAACAACAACAACAGTAATAGTAACAGTAAACAAAAGGGTTACTAATAATAATTAACCATTTATGTTTAGAACACCGGTCAACCAGGTTCACCAAATCTTTAATAGTACTCATCCTTTTTACTTTTGAATTTACATGCCACCTCTGGATTGAATCAAACTAATATTCTAGAGTTATCCAGTTATTCCAATGGTACACTTGCTGAATTATTGTGAAAAGAGAACTGATGATGAGCAGAAGCAGAACTGATGAGCTGATAAAGCTGTGCATGTGTATAATATAAAACATTGTATAGACTGCATGCAGAAACTAGGGAAAAATCGATTCTTCTTCATGACTTACGAATATGGGCAGCAGTGTTTGGATCACAGAACGGAGAACAAAACTTTATTCACTGAAACTTTTATTTATAATAAATGATTCATAATGGATTATGAGTACTAATTGATTCAATCATCTTTGTTAGCAACATGTATTGAGTGTATCTCCAATTCTAAGGTTGATATCATCATTTTGCATTGACATCTATGACAATATTACATTAGGGAACTGGTAAACCTTTTTTTAAGGATCAAGTATTAGAACTGGAATTTCCTTCACTACTGTGTAGGATGTCAGGCCATCACAAGGCACTAGTGGCTTTTTGCTCCATGGGTACCTTAACTTTCTAAAGAAAAAACGTATAATAGACAATGGTGGCTTAAATGGTTAAGGCATCGATTTGTTGTTTGAACAGCCAGAAGACCTGAAGTCTTGCCGACGCCAGTCTGTTCTAGGGGCATGCTAACATAGGTCACACTGCGTTCCGAACCCGATTTCTTAGCTTGGTTAAAGATGAATGAATTCCTTTCAAAACTGTCTGATATGAATGCACACCATATTATTTACCTGGTGATCCAACTGCTGTGTATGTATTTCCCTGGCCTACAACAGGGAATCCACCCAGTACTCAAGCGTCAATCTCTCAGTGCTTATAGAAACACATATAATAGGGATCAAGTGTGCCAAATCAAAAATGTAAATCAAATAATCTATATAGGTAACCCTAAAGCAACTAAAGACAAACCAACTACAACAATAACTAGTATGGATTTTAATGGATAGTAATAATAGATATAAACGTATTATCCACTTTCACAGAAGCAGCCAGTTATGGGGTAGCAATAATACAACAGTTGTCATGACTAGGAACGTGAGCCATGAGTCAGACAAGAATAATCGAACTCAGATGAGGATTGGCAGATTTAAATAGTTTTATGAACAAACCCCCCAAAACACAAAACAATGCAGCAGAGCAAAAATAGAGGTAACGAAAATATTTCCTTTTTTGAGTGTTCAAAAGGAAGTAAGTGATAAAAAAAACCCCATGAAAACACCAAAATAGAGCATGCAAGAATAATCCCAAAAAACCTAGGACGCATGGAACAAAAACATGGACATTAGGATGAACATGATGTCAGGAATGAATGTGATCCGACGCCAAACTGAAAGCGTAGCCACCATTTAAAGACTGCGCAATCAATGTGCTGAATGATGTTCAGCTGCGCGTCCGGGCTGGAAACGGGAGGCAAGGGGGCGGCACCAGAAGGGGGCATGACAATAGTCTCATGCAGAGTGTTCAAGTGTTCAGTTAACATTTGCATCAACGTTTCAAATGTATAAAATAATGTAATATATTGTTGCTATGACTTGTGTTGTAGCATTACAATATTCCTTTACTGGAACTGGGAGCATCAAAACCAGCATGACAATGGTACTTTGTACAAAGCCCCTGAGTGTCAATAAGGCCCAGAAGTGGCAAGCATTAAGTATAGCTAGATTGAAGGACTGAGTTTACAACCTTCTACAGCCAAATGAGTGACATTTATGCAATTCTGAAACATGAAGTATTACATGTTTTCTGCCCAGCATTATCCTTCACCTCTGACTATTTAAAAGAATTAAATTCAGATTGAAATCTCAAGGCCTATTGTACAGAAAAATTCTATTGCCCCGATTCTTAAGCTTGCATAATATCATGGAGAGAATTCAATACGCAACCTTGAGTTAAGAGAATGTCCATTTAAAAAGTTTGAGTAGTTTCAAAGGAAAAGAATTAACAGTTGCACCATTTTTTCATATACAAATTATTTTTAAGGGATTTTTCCAAAATGATATCTGTCACCTCTGTTACTGTGGAGAAATAGAGCTCAAAGAGAAAGAAGGTTAACCGGGTGACCTAAAAAAAGGAACATAAAGTGTAAGGACTGTGCCTTTGGAGGACCGCCTGCAGAGGGCGCCCTCGCCCGAATTCTAGTGTTCAATCTCTGAGGCAGCCATCTTGGCCGTGGTCCGCCTATATAAGCAGGTGGCCTTCAAAGGCTCATTGCGAAGTATTGTTGCCCTATGCCTTGCTAAGCAATTTGTATAACTCTAGATTTTGTGATTCTTGGATTATTGACCTTTGCTTTGTTCTTGACTTCTCTTTGGATTATCCCTTCTGATTTGTCTGCCTTCCACTTCCCCTTTCCAAATAAACACCTTATTTAAACTCTGCAATATGGATTCTTCCAACTTGCCTACAGCCCGTACGTTACATAAAGTTTATATGATATATAAGTTTAAGTTTGGTTAAGTACAATATATACCTTTCTGTAATAAGAAATTAAGCTCAAAGCACTAGTAAATTTTTTTGAGATTTATTTTGTAAGTCAACTTACATATTGAAAGGTATTCCTCAATTCTTGCCACACACTTTGTAGGTCATGGAAGTAAACTTTGAAGTGATCCTTATACAAGCACTATAGTAGATAGCAGATACGTTTGTTTTCTACATTTATATAGTGAAATTCTTTTTTTTCCATATATCCCAATTAATGAGGTTGGAGTCAGAGCCAGTTATATTGCAGGTTCCTTGAAGCAAATGGAGGGTTTTTTTAGGAGCCCAGCAGTGGCAGGTTGGTGAGGGGGTTAATATTACATTTGACAGATGTCCTTATCCAGAGCAACTTACATTTAAATATATTTTTGGGACATTTTTTGCCTACCCCTTCCACCACTACTCTTGTCTACTTACATATTTCTAGGTATAAAAGAAGCAAACCTTTTAAATTCTTATTTTTTCTGGACTATTTTTTTGTCAAGATCAACCAAGTATACAGTAATGGATAAAATAGGCAGCATAAGCCAATGATATCTTGAATCAGTCTGTAAAAAGGAAACTGTACACATCCGTATTGGGTTTATTTTTTAAGGAGTATTTTAACAGTCGATTGAAATAGTTACTCTGGAAGTTAGACACTAATGTTCTATATAAGAACTGACTCATTCACCGGTCGTCTCCTTTTTTTCTTGCTTGTTGTATAGAATGTGTCTTCCCTTCTTTGCATGTGTTTAAAAGCTGAGGTAAATGACGCATAGTTCCTTTTGTGCACTAGTTACAATTGTAAATCAGCTCAGGCAGCATTAACTAGAATGTGAAAAAAATTAAACGTCTTTGACAACTGGCATGTCATTCATCTTTATAGAACTACTTTATAATACACTACAGTCCACTGAAGCTTTTGCTTACAGCCTGTTAAGTCTTGAGACTAGATCTCTGTAGAGGGTGGTGAGATTGTGTAGCTTTTTTATTTTACAAAGTTTAATATTTAATATCCAATCCTTTACTGTAACATTAATTAATTAATTAATTCATCTTCTTACCTGCTTGTTTCATAATTTGTGGTCACAGGGGTTTGCTGTTGCCTATCCCAGCGCATATAGGGCGAGAGGCAGGGGTACACCCTCGACAGGTTGCCAGTCCATCGCAGGGCTCAGTGTGATATTGAAGGATGCAAATAGGAATCCATAACACACAAACAACCACTGACACACACATTCACTCCTATGGACAATTTGAAATCATCAATCTAATCTGCTTGTTTTTGGACTGAGGAAAACACATGCAAGTGCGGAGAAAACATGCAAACTCCACACAGAAAGACCTTGGCCCGGGAATTAAACACGTGACCTTCTTGTTTTGAGGCGACCGCTACCATAGTTATATTATTCTATAAAGTTCCCTATGCTATGAGCTTACATACTGTTTGATTACTTATTAACCAATAATCTTGCCTTTTAATACATAGTTTCATACTTACATACTTTTTCTTTACCTTTGTAATAAATAACATAAAATTATTATCCTTCCCACACCTCCATTGCATAACCTGGTAACGCCCAACTATGCCTCGCAACACAATCCGTCTACAGTAGACAGATGGCACAGTGCTGTTTTTGATTACTCTGTTGTTAGGTATCTGAACGCTCTGAGGGATAGATAGAAAATGAAAGTTCAAAATCAGAAAGAAATTCTGCAGTGACACTAAAGCTACGCTGTATTAATTTAATAGTCCTTTTTCATTATTGTAGAAATGTTATCCTGAACCAAACAGATCAGTATTGGCCATTTAGTAATAAAGCTGCCAAATAAATCAATGAATAAATCAATGACTCACCTCCTTCTCAAATACCCAATGCACTTGGTATCATAAAATTGGGAACCAATCTCTGCTGCAACAGTTTTTTGTGGGTTTTTACACTGTGAGTTTTGATCTAATGCACCAGCTTCTAGCTGTTGAATGATGGCACTCAAATCACTGATTGTTACAGTGTGTTAAATACTTTAAATGTAAAAGCAATAAAAATTGGACAAAACTGACCAAACCAGATTAAGATACAAAGGTTTATTACTAGTATTAACTATTATTGTGTCTGAATAAACTAATCCAGTCTTAACAGACGTTTGTTCATTAATTAATTAATTAATTCATTCATTCATTCATTCATTCATTCATTCATTCATTCATTCATTCATATTCTTGCCTGCTTATTCCCTAATTCGGGGTCACGGTGTTCTGCTGGCGCCATCCTAGCGCACATAGGGCAAGAGGCAGGGATACACCCTGGACGGGTCGTCAGTCCATCTCAGGGCAACACATACTATTCACACACACATTCACTGCTGTGGACAATTTCGAATCACCAATCGAACTAATCTGCATGTTTTTGGATCTGCAAGCGCAGGGAGAACATGCAAACTCTGCAAAGATAGGTCCGAACCCGGGACCTTCTTATTGTGAGACGACCGTGCTATCCACTACGCCACTCCACCGCCCCTTTCCAGACGTGTGGATGTGATTAATGTTGGAAAAATGAGACTAAGGCACAAACCCATTTCTATCCCTTTTCCTACCACTCTGAATAGCGCATTAGTTAAAAGGGTAGACTTTTTGATTATTTTTTGGTTGAAGGGGTAGGGGAAAATGAAAATTTTCAAATGTAGGTAATAGGTATTAGAAATTTCCTAATATACTTTCCTAATATACGTTTAATGCACTGTTGGAATTTTATTCCCATGTTCTTCAAAAAAATCACGAAATTTTCACTGCTGCATGATAGTTCTACAGAATATTTTTTTATTCCTGATATTGTTACCTGATCTACCCATTATCACTTGTTTCAAGGGTCAAGTGGAAGGAGTATCTGTAGGAGCTATAAAATAGAATTGGGAAATGGAATGTACAAAAATACCATATGGTTAGGTGTCCCAATACATTTGTCCAAATAATGTACATATTACATATTCTTCCTAAATGATGAACTGATTATCATCTAGCTTATAGTAGGTTTATCACAACTTTAACATCCAAAATAATATCTTTAAGCATAAATGAATTATTAGATCTTTTTGGGGTCACATAGACTATGATTAAACAAATGCCAAAACATTAACCTTTATGTACCATTTTTCCTAACACTGGTACTCCTTTTCATCGTGCAATATAATTCAGACCTTTCAAAAACTTTTTTTTTCGGGGCGTCAGTGGGCAACAGAGATGAACATCATTCATCATTGTGAAATTTTAAACACAAACCCTGGAAAGGTCAAAGCCTTGTTTGAGATTAGTAGAGAGAGAAAGGTCACTGAGATCTCACTTTCCTGCAAGATAAGAGAGGGCATAATGCCCTATCTTTCGGTTAGTAATGCGGTTAATAATACAGAATGCCTTGCTTTTGTTCTGCAAACAGCGATAGCAAAACTCCTCTTTTGTTTGAACTGGCTCCAGTGATTGTCTTGAACAATGTAGCTTAATCAGGAACAAATGGGTTTTCGAGGCTTTTGGTGATATATTTAGTGACAGGGGTTAATGCGACGAGCACATATAATGACAAAAGACAGAAAAAAGGGATGCGTGTTGAACAAAGCCAATCTTACAGAAATTGTGCGTCACACAAAAGAATGATTTGATGGGAATGAAGGAATGATGACGTCTTGCCCGAGAGGCTGCACAAGATTTATAGGCTGGTGTAAATTTGTAATCATGTAGCTTTATGTGTGTATGGGTGTGAAAAGAAGGTTTTGAATGTCTGCAGAACTATTTTAGGCACTGGTATTCAAAGAGTGTAATTACAGATCAGGATTTCTGCCTTACGGAACAAATGAAGTCATAAAGAAAAGGTGCACATGAAAACTGAAAGCCAGACAGTGGTCAGATTTGGATCCTTTTCAGGTCAAAAATAAGGAATTATACAGGTTGTTTATGTTTAGAGTTCATGGTAAAGGTTTTTATCAAGTCAATAAGACATATTACAAATTTAACACTACATATGAAGGAAAGGAAAGGGATTAAATATTTGTCCCATACATGTTTTTGTCATACAAATGTTTTCTTTGCATATCCCATCTTAGTAAGTTGGGGGTCAGAGCGCAGGGTCAGCTATTGTACAGCGCCCGTGGAGCAGGAAGGGTTAAGGGTTTTGCTCAAGGACCCAACAGTGGCCGACTTGACCCAGGTCTTCCTTGGCAGTGGTGGGGCTTGAACCAGGTCTTCCTGGTCAACCGATCAACTCGGCACCTTAACAATTGAGCTACAAAAGACAGAAAGCAAATAATAATGCCTGTTGGATCATTTTAATATTCAACTTGCATTTAGCTGAAGTACATAATTACTAAGTATGACAAACTATCCTGTGTGTGTGAGTTGCAGGACGGTCATTCTTCCTTTGTTGTTAGCAGTAATTTGACGTGCAATAAGTGTACATTCGCAGCACGGCATTAGCAATTAGATCTTAATGTTAGAGAGAGTTTGTGACAGTGACACTGTGTAGTGTATATCGGGAAAGAGGCATTTTTGCATTTTTATACATTAAAATCAATTAATTGGATACATTTATTAAAGTAGGATGTTAAACTATCGTGATTGTAAAAAGGCTGCATATCGAGGTTTATGGGTGTCAAGGTTATTTTTAAATGATTATTGTAGGTCTTAATGAATTAACAGCAAGGTGAGGCGTTTCTGGATACACCAGAATTAACACTGCAGGTTTTTGGCACTTTTTTAGTGTGAACACACCTGTTTTCAGTCACTAGATTAGTAAATACAATATTCAAATGCTTGTATTTATGTAAATACAAACACAAAATGCAAATTGCATTTGTACAATGCCACTGGAGCAGGAGGGGTTAAAGATTCTTGATCAAGGACCTAACAGTGGTGAACTCTACTTAATACAGTAGAAGTTTATAATGTTTGGCAGATGCCCTTATCCAGAATAACTTAAATTAATCACCTTAAAGGGCCTTGCTCAGGGGCTCAGCAGCTGCAATTTGCTGAGGCTGGGAATAAACCCTAATCTTACAAATAGCAGACCAACACCTTAACCACTGTGCTTACCCCTTTTGGAGTGTTTGAAGAGTTTTCACTTTCACTTTATTTATGAAACAATTTTTTTAATGAATAATTTGAGGGGGCGGCGCAGTGGTGGAGTGGTTAGCATGGTTGCTTCACAACAAGAAGGTCCCAGGTTTGATTCCTGAGTCAGGGATCTTTCTGTGGGGAATTTGCATGCCCTTCCCGCACTTGCGTGGGTTGCCCATAGAAGTGAATGTGTGTGTGTGTGTGTGTGTGTGTGTGTGTGTGTGTGTGTGTGTGTGTGTGTGTGTGT
>JAOTRA010000034.1:12182987-12195407 GCA_026260255.1 Pseudolaguvia tuberculata
TGTGTGTGTGTGTGTGTGTGTGTGTGTGTGTGTGTGTGTGTGTGTGTGTATGTGTGTGTGGTTGTTTGTCTATGTGTGGGCCTGCAATGGACTAGCAAACTGTCAAGGGTACGCCTGCCTCTCGCCCTATGTGCACTTTGATATGTTCCAGCAGACCTGTGACCCCGAATTAGGGAATAATCGGGTAAGAAGATGAATGATGAATGAATGAATCTTCTTCTTCCCCTTTCGCCTGCTCCAGTTAGGAATCACCACAACGGATTGCTCTTTTCCACACTACACTGTCGTCTATATCTGCCTCTTTCACCACAACTACCTGCATATCTTCCTTCACCACATCCATAAACCTCCTCTTTGGTCTTCTTTTTTTCCTCCTGCCCGGCACCTCCATCCTCAGCATTCTTCTACCAATATACTGCATTTCCCTCCTCTGTACATGTCCAAACCATCTCAACCTAGCCACCCTCAACTTGTCTCCAAAACATCCTACATGTGCCGTCCCTCTAATGAACTAATTTCTAATCCTGTCCATCCTTGTTACCCCCAATGAAAATCTCGTTCCTTATACGCCTTTTGCTTTGCTTTTGCCACCTCCCTCTTCACCTGCTGCCTCATCTGTTTATACTCCCGCCTACTTTTCTCATCTCTCTGCCAACCTAAATTCTGTTTTGCCAATCTCTTTCTCTTTATACTCTCCTGCAATTCCTCATTCCACCATCATGTCTCTTTGTCTTCCTTTTCCTTTCCAGATGTCACATCAAGTATGTTCCTAGCTATCTCCTTTATCACTTTTGCAGTCGTTGCAACCACCACTGAGCCCTTGATTGACCTCCTACCTGAATCCTACCTATTCTCTTTTCTGTCCTCTCTCTCTTCCTCTTCTTCCTAAACTCCAAAGCCATCCTAAAGACAACCAACCAATGGTGTTTAGCTACCCTATCCCCTGCCGTAACCGTACAGTCCCCAATCTCTTTCAGTTTACCTCTCCTGCACAAAATATTGTCCACCTGTGTGTAATTTCTTCCACTCTTAAATGTCACTCTATACTCTTCCTTCTTCTTAAAATATGTGTTCACCACTGCTATCTCTATCCTTTTTGCAAAATCTACCACCATCTGCCCTTCCACATTCCTCTCTTCAAGGCCATACCTACCCATCACATCCTGATCACCTCTGTTCCCTCCACCAACATGACCACTGAAGTCTGCTCCTATCACTAATCTTTCATGCCCTGCACTCTATACTACTCCATCTTACTCACCCCAAAATCTTTCTTTTTCCTCCAACTCACAACATACTAGTTGCGCAAAGATGAGATTTACCATCACGCCCTCAACTTCCAACTTCACTTTCATCACTCTATCAGAAGCTCTTTTCACCTCTAGCACACTCTAGCCTGAACATAAACACGAGTTGATTGACGTTTATGAATAGAAAAGTGTCTAAATGTGTGTCGTTGTTTGTCTGTGGCCCTGCAATGGACTGATGACCTGTCTGGGGTGTGCCCCTTCTTCTCGCCCTATATGTGCTAGGATAGGCTCCAGCAGACCCCAGTGACGCCTAATTAGGTAATAAGCGCAACATATATATAGTTGCATGTATGACAAATAGACAGAATTTTTGACAATATAAGGCATGTGGACTAAAGAAATAATTACCAAGAGTAGGGGAATTGGTTAAGGTGTTGGACTACTAACTGGGTTTGACACAGTTCGGCCCCTGAGCAAGGCATTTAACGCACTGTTTCTCAGTTTTTAAAAAAAGATTAATGTAAATATATCTGGAAATGGAAGATGAAAGAGCATGGGTGATGTATAAGAGTGGAAGAAGTTGCACACAGGTGGACTATACTTGTGCAGGACAGGTAACCTGAAAGAGATTTGGGACTGTAAGGTGATGGCAGGGGGTAGTGTAGCTAAACAGCATCGTTTGGTTGTTTGTAGGATGGCTTTAGAGGTTAGGAAGAAGAGGAAGAGAGTGAGAACAGAAAAGAAAAAAAGATGGTGGAAGCTGAAGGAGGAAGACTGTAGTGTGAGATTCAGGTCAGTCAGACTCTTGGTGGTGGTGAAGAGTTGTTGAATGATTGGGCAATGACTGCCGAAGTGATAAGGTAGACAGCTAGGAACGTACTTGATGTGATATCTGGAAAGAAAAGGAAGACAAAGAGACATGATGGTGGAATGAGGAAGTGCAGGAAAGTAAAAGGAGAAAGAGGTTGGTGAAACAGAATTTGGAACGGCAGAGAGATGAGAAAAGTAGGCAGGAGTATGAACAGATGAGGCAGTAGGTGAAGAGGAAGGTGGCAAAAGCTAAGGAAAAGGCGTATGAGGAGATGTTTAGGAGAGATGGCAGTGGAGTTTCTGACTAAATTGTTTAACAGGATTTTGGAAGGTCAGAGGATGCCTGAGGAACAAAGAAGTTCTGGTATCGATTTCTAAGAATAAGGGAGATGTGCAAGCATGCAGTAATTACAGGGGAATAAAGATAATGAGTCACACCATGAAGTTATGTGAAAGAGTAGTGGAAGCTGGGCTGAGGAAGAGGTGGCCATCTGTGAGCAACAGTATGTTTTCATGCCAAGGAAGAGTACTACAGATGCAATGTTTGCTTTGAGGATGTTGATGGAGAAGTATAGAGAAGGCCAGAAGGAGTTGCATTGTGTGTTTGTGGATCTGGAGAAAGTCAGGAGGAGGAGCTGAAGGTGGCAGAGTTGAATATGTTGAGATTTTCATTGGGAGTGACAAGGATGGACAGGATTAAAAATTATTTTATTAAAGGGACGTGCATGTAAGATGTTTTGGAGACAAGGTGAGAGAGGCTAGGTTGGGATGGTTTGGACATGTGCAGTTGAGGGACATGTAGCATATTGGTAGAAGAATGCTGAGGATGAAGGTGCAGGGCCGGAGGAAAAGATGAAGACCAAAGAGAAGGATTATGGATGTGGTGAAGGAAGATATGCAGGTAGTTGGGGTGAAAGAGGCAGATGTAGAGGACAGGGTAGTGCGGAGAAGAGCGATCCGCTGTGGTGACCCCTAACTGAAGCAGCCGAAAGGTGAAGAAGAAAATCTGGAAATGGACGCTAAATAATACTATCATCATCATTTTCTGGACCACGGACCAGGTCACGTGGGCAGCATCAAAGCAGGGATGCCCAGACAGCCCCTCTCCAGCTCTTTCTGGGAAACACAGATGCCTTCCCAGGGCAGTCAAGAGACATAGTCTCTCCAGCGAGTTCTAGGTCTTCCCTGGGACAGATGTACAAACCATCTCAGCTAATGTTTCCCATGTTACCGAGCTCGTCACTCTATGTCTAAGGAAGCACCCGGCCACCTTGCAGTCTCATTTTAGCTGCCTGTATTCGGGATCTTATCCTTTCAGTCATGACACAAAGCTCATGGCCATAGGTGAGACTTACCTCCCGTGGACTCACCACCTGCAGGAGGGAATGTAAAGAGGGACACAGAATTTGGCTCTAATAAAATCAATGTTACAAAATATAAATGTATCTAATGTAGACTTTGACTTGGCTGACTTCTGGTGGTTGACAGGTTTTTCCATCATTTTAAATACCTTCCAATTTGTCACGTGATTATACACAGTACAACATATGGCAATTTGTATTTCTTTGCATATCCCATTTTAGTAAGTGTCTGTAAGTAAGGGAGTCAGAGCGCAGGTTCAACTATTATGCAGCGTCCCTGGATCAGGAAGGGTTAAGGGTCTTGCTCAAGGAGCCAACATTGGCGGACTTACTGGTGATGTGGCTTAACCCCATCTCCCCAGGTCTCCCGATCAACAACTCAGCACCTTAACCAGTTGAGCTAGCCTTGGGACAATAATATTAAATTGTGTTATAAGTTGTATTGTAAGAATAGGTAAAAGCAGGATGGCAACACACTTTTTATATAATTAAAGTTAGCCCAAATTTTTTTAAATTTGCAACATATTTTGAACCATAAAATATATTACAAATACAACGAATCTATTTATTTTCGCTTAATTTTTTTATTTGGATGTGTTAGCTTGATTATGGTTATTCAATATGGATGTTATTTTACGGTGTTAAATATATTGTTGGATAAAGTTAAAGTACAGATAATCTAAATCAAACTTGTATATAACTTGTTCTTCACCAGTTGAAAACTAATAACAGTTTATTGAAAATTAACAATAGTAGGCTTTCATTCAAACATTATAAATGATTAAAAATATCCAATTTTTCAAAGTTTATTTTCTAGCAGAGTATTTTTAGTCACAGATCAGCCATCCGTGACTCCAATTTCTCTCCTTGACTTCTTGAGTCTTGTAAATAAATCATTGCGCGCAAACAGAAAGCACAGTGTCCAGCAGTCCCTTATGGGTGATTCTCACAAGATATGGTGTCTCACACACAAATCTAAAATACACACGTAAACAGAACGGGTCCCATCAGTCCATATGTCTCAGTCTTAGACGCACGAGTGGGTTTGCTGTTTGGCTAAGTGAGAGAGACTGATGAAGTGGCCTGATATTGATGTATGGACTTCTGAGTTGCTCTGAGCTACTCTGTCAGCAGCATCACTTCCCCCTCCTCTCCATGCCAAGTCGATTCACTTTACCTGATCACTGCTGAACATGCTCTTTCACCCTGCATAATTAAAGCCTCTCACTTCAATACACCATTTATGGCTTGTAAACACACCAGGTTGCTGCCGGAACAACCACAGTGCTATAGCTGATCATGCATGATGTTGCTTTTTGTTTGGGCCAGCCTTATTTCACACAACGGTGAATAATACTGAGACATTTTTGAGCATCTAACAGCTATGAAGAATTTAAAGAGAACTGAAAAACAAACATTGGGGAACTTCAAAGTGTGTTTTATTTTTCATTGCTTTTCCACGCTTCTAATTTTAATCCACTTACACACACACATACACACACACCTTTGTGTGTTTTTTTCTCTCCATCCCAACTGTCCATATGCCCCTATGTTCTTTGTCAAATCTCCCTGCAAAAATGAACAAATATTAATGCAAGTCAGCAAAGGCCGCAATCCTTACTAAACAGAATGTGACAATGCTAGGGATCAACTTGTTTTTCAAAGAGAATGGCAATACAGGTTATTACAGATCAGGTAAGATGGTAACCGATATTTCAAACCAATATATTTCTAGTGTAAAAAAAAATAAATTCTCGCTAAATGGTTTTAATCCTAATATGTAATTTTGAGGGTGGCGCGGTGGCGTTGTGGATAGTTGCCTCACAACAAGAGTTCCGGGTTCTGGGTTCGAATCCTGGGCCGGGATCTTTCTGTGCGGAGTTTGCATGTTCTCCCTGTGCTTGCGTGTGTTTCCTCTGGGTACTCTGGTTTCTTCCCCCAGTCCAAAAACTTGCAGATTAGGTTGATTAGTGATTCTAAATTCATAGAAGTGAATGTGTGTGTGAATGGTTGTTTGTCTATGTGTGGCCATGAGATGGACTGGCAACCTGTCCAGGGTGTACCCCCACCTCTCGCCCTATGTGTGCTGGGATAGGCGCAGCAGACCCACATGACCCTGGATTCGGGAATAATCGGGTAAGAAGATGAATGAATGAATGTAATTTTGAGAACCGTTAACAATAACATTAAATAAATTAGCAAAGCGACTAGTATTATTCTGTAAACATCTTTAATTTAAAGATGTAAGTAAACAACAGCAAGCAAGAACAGTTGAAGAAAAAAAAGTTACAACAATTCGAAGATATTTCTAATAGCTCCAGGAAGGTTTTTATAAATAATTAAATGAGTAACAGTTAGTAATATAAGATTAGGTTGATTGGTGATTCTAAATTGTCCATAGGAGTGAATGTGTGTAAATGGTTGTTTGTTTATGTGTTGACCTGTAATGGACTAGTGACCCGTCCAGGGTGTACCCCCTACCTCTCGCCCTATGTGACCTGGGATATTATGAAAAAAGCGGGTAAAAAGATGAATGTATGAATGAATGAATGAATGAATGAATGAATCTAGCAGATCATCTCTTGTAATCAATTTCAGACACTTCACTATTGACGCACTCACTGATAGGTGGTCTTCAGAGGCAAATGAGATGTCTCAAAATGTAATTGTTTTAACTGCAAATCGGTTTTGAAAATTATAACGTACGATAATCCAAGAAATATTGACACATATTCTACCAGATAATTTGGCAACCCTCAGACTATGCCCTTGTTACCACAAATGTTTTGCTTTGACTCTGCCCTGTTTTGCTTTCCTGTTTTTTTTGTAGGTGAGGAATCAAAGTTAGAAGTAACAGAGATTCATGGTAGCAGTGAAAAGTTTGTTGATGGATGTTTTTAGCTTATGCTGGAAGCGTCTGCTATCCTTAGCTCAATCTACCAATTGTGGCGTGGGACATGGCAGCCTAGAGTATGCAGAGCTGATGAAATGTCTTTCCGAAAGCCAGTCAACTAACTCGAATATGTAAAAGAAATCTCATCAGGCCAACTCCAGCGCTCAGCTCAGCAGCAACCACGACAGGTTACATTTAACAATAATTACATTTATGCAGTTTTAATGAAATTGCTTCATTTGATTGCTTACTTTTAAAGCTAGAATACAATGATTTTCAATGAAAAACACATAAATACCATGCAAAAAAAGAAAGTTTGGTAATGCAATTCAGTGGTTTTGTTTAAAAATGGTAAGATGATGCAAAAGAAGAGCAAACTCCTGCCATTAACACGCCGGTGTTATCCTGTGCTGCCTATAGTGTTATGGACAGGATGTACTGGTGAATAATGACCGTCCTGCTCTGAGATGCGAGCCATGAAGTCTCCAGTGTAGTTAGGTTGTGTCAGCGTTTCTACCTAAAGTGCTCCTTAATAACGCTGCAATATTAGTGCAAATAGCCAGCTATAAATGAGTGCTATAATCAACTGTCAGCTTATTGGCAGCACACAACTTCCAATTTTGTTCCAAATAAAATTTCCCAATGGAAATTTGATTTATTCTGTGGTTCATTTGGAATTCATTGGAAAGATTGCCAAAATGAGATAATATTTGAATTAGTCAGCAATATATTCTACATACTTTATTTAGCTCTGCAAACATTGGGCTGAATTTGGGTTGGACATAAATCATAATATAGATATTGTATAACCCAAAAACCATAGCCAGCATTTGCAGAACTTTTAGTTACTATCCAGTTGCAAAAAAATAATTTTCAGATCATTAATACAGATCAGGGCCGCGCAATGGCAGTTCAATTCCAGTTTGTGTGCGTTCCGGTCCCATCCTGCCCTTATCTTTTTATCATTTTACTAGCCCAAAATATATAGGATAGTATTAGTGAGATCAGCCACTAATGTAAGGAGGTTTGGTGTGCGGTCGGTTTTCCAGTTTATGCAAAAGATGCTCAGTAAAGTTGAATCAAATTGTAGTTCTGTGCAGGACACTCCAGTTTTTCAAGTCCAGTCGTAATGCAGTACCTCTACATAGCACATAGGCTTTGTGCACAGGGGTGTTGTCATGCTGGAAAAAGCTTTGAAGTCCATTAGCTCTAATGTGGAACATTTTAGGCAATTGCTTGCTTATAACTTTGTGTCAAGTTTAGGGAAGACACACTTGGGTGTGCCGGAAATGTGTCCACAAACTTTTGGCCTTTGACATGAATGCACTAATATCTTAGGAAACATTAAAGGTACTAAATAGTGAGCAGTTCAATGTGACCTGCCTATTAAATAAATGACATAAATGTCATAATTTAATGCATATTATATTGTCTGTGTTCCATTACTACATATTTATTCCATTTAAAAAGAGACAAGACCAAACACATACCAATGAATATGCAACTTGGCTTCGTTACCATGAAGTGTGAGAGAGAGAGATTGAAATAGAGAGAGAAAGTGCACCTTTTCCAACCTTGTGGATGAGGGAAAATAACCTGTATGTCCAGTTTCTCCTATACTGTACATGGTAGGAATGTTAAAATGTGGCACATGCTGTTTATAATCTGTTATGTTTTTTTTTTTAAATTGAAGCTTGCTTAAAATTGTCAGCATAAAAGAAGTGTTTGATGTGGACAGACTTGAAAGTGTATATAAAATTGACATCTCTGAGTTTTGAAGATTAGAGAAATAGCCATCTGTGCAGACACCGTAAACATCTTCAATTTGTCATGATGGAAGCGAGCAACGTAGTAAGTGTATAGAGAAATTAGTATTTTATATTACTTATAATAATATAACAATAAAAAGTTATTTAGAAAAAAAATCTGTTTATTACTTGATCAACATTCATTCATTCATTCATTCCGCTTATTCCCTTATTCGGAGTCATGGGGGTCTGTTGGTGCCTATTCCAGCGCACATAGGGCGATAGGCAGGGGTACAACCTGGACGGTCGCCAGTCCATCGCAGGGCCACACATAGACATACAACCATTCATGCACACATTCACTGCTATGGACAATTTGTAAGCTCCAATCGACCTAATCTGCATGTTTGACGACTGTGGGAGGAAACCGGAGTACCCGGAGGAAACCCACACAAGCGCAGGGAGAATATGCTATCTCCCCACAGAAAGACCCCCGACCCGGGATTCGAACCCAGGACCTTCTTGTTGTGAGGCAATCGTGCTAACCACTGTGCCACCATACCGTCTTTACTTGATCAACATGAAGAATGTGAATTAATTATTACTAAAGCTACTGTACCTGTCATCAAATAGGACACATACAGTAGCTAATTAGTTAGTTTATGTTGAAGGAATGAGCAAGACTTTTGGAATTGATTTTTCTTGCAGGAATCTCTGGAGTATTTGCACAAGACATAGACTGGATCAGTAGAACTGCTTTGTTTGTATATGTTTTTATTTTTTACTATTTATCTAAATGATAAATGGTAGTGGGCGGTGTAGTGGCGTAGTGGATAGCACTCACAACAAGAAGGTCCAGGTCCAGGGATCCCAGGCCGGGATCTTTCTGTGTGGAGTTTGCATGTTCTCTCTGCGCTTGCGTGGATTTCCTCCGATTACTCTGGTTTCCTCCCACAGTCCAAAAACTTGCAGATTAGGTGGATTAGTGATTCTAAATTGTCCATAGGAGTGAATGTGTGTGAATTGTTGTTTGTCTATGTGACACCGAATTCGGGAATAAGCGTGTAAGAAGATGAATGAATGAATAAATGGTAGTATTGCAGCAATATTATGTTACTAAGAAGAACTAAATCTGCTACCAAAATTGGTAAACTCTATGCGTTATCTTCAACTCTAAAAACAGGGACGTTACTTGTTTCTTGATTTGTTTGTTTTGATCTGATAACATTTATAATTTGGTGCATATTGATCTTGATGCACATTGATGTTTGCCTTCTAATTCTGTACTTTTTAAGCTTTTTCATGTACGGTGTCCTAGAAATAAACCAGTAAAGCAGTAAACCCCTATACTAGTAAAGGGGTTTCTAAAAACCTGACATTAAAAAAGATAAACAGCCTGTCTCTTTGTTTGCATAGTGCCCTGTGACACAGTAGAGATTTATCTAGAGTCTGTCCCAGGATTGCAGGTTGACAGGCAGGAATTGACTCGGGATTAAACACCAGTCCATTGCAGAACACCATGCAAGCAAGTCTGCACAATCATTCATCGCAATCCTGTGCAGGACGAAGCACCTTGCTGAAATCATGAGTGTGTCTCGGTTAATGTAAGTCAATACAGTGTTTCTTTAATTGAAATCTAATGGATTTTTTTTGCTGTGCTCAAGACACACGACTGAATGAAGTGATGGGATGTTTCAGAAGAACACCCAACCACTCACCCAATTTTAGGGATATTTGTAAAGCTTTGCACATTTACTACTGCTTATAAATATATCAAAATTATACATTATCCCAAGCCTAATGCATTTACCACAATTATAAAAATTGAGCCTGCACGCTCATACGCACATATGATCTGAGTGTGTTTCCAAATTTTGCAGATACCCCAGGCTACATCAGCACACAGACCTATCCAGCAAGACTTAATAAACTGCAAAACAAGCAAAAAAAACCTTAAGTGAGAATATGATGAGAATCTTGTGCTTCCTATCTTCCATACTCACGGGTTGTGCAAGGTAATAAGAGTTCTAAGCTCCAGCAGTTATCCTATTAACAAACCTGAGGTTATCGTGCTGCACCTCAGTCTGCTTAACCTTGGGCTAAAGTACCTGTGGGTGTTATATTCCAAAGCAGCTGGTTGAATGAACTTGAATGTGTATGGTCAGACAGCATAAACATCATACTCCCAGTGTTATTCCTCACCAAAGTTACCAGGTAAACAACCCAAAGGATCATAAAGACTAAACTCAGACGTCATCAGTTGAGCAACAAATGGTTTAATGATAAAGCCCTTTGTTTCTTGTTCCACACGAGATGTTTCATGTTATATCCTTTACTGTGAACTTATTGACATAATGTCTTCATTGTAATTGACTAAAAGATTGAATTGTAAAACTTGTATTCATTAAACATCATTCTGTATAAGATATGTACAGTAAGGCCATAATCCGTATGATGTACAATATATACAATATGTTTGATTCCCGGGTCCGGAGTTTCCATGTTCTCCCTGTGCTTGCGTGTTTCCTCTGGGTACTCTGGTTTCCTCCTTCTGTCCAAAAACATGCCGATTAGGTTGATTAGTGATTCTAAATTGTTCATAGAAGTGAATGTGAGTGACTGGTTGTTTGTCTATGTGTTTCCCTGAGATGGACTGGCGACCAGTCCAGGATGTACCCCCGCCTCTTGCCCTATGTGCGTTGGATAGGCGCCAGCAGACTCCCGTTTTCACATGGAAAAGTGCAGATAATCACTGAAATCAACTCGCATCTTCTATCTTGATCCTGAATATTAAATCATTTAAATAATTAAATGAATATAATTATGCTTTGGAGCTTACTGCAAGAATGCCCCAGTTTTGTTTTACAGGAGCCTTTGTTCTCCTCTTTTTACTCTGTATTACTCTGGGTACTCCAGTTTCCTCCCACAGTGCAAAAACATATTAGGTTTTTATTCTATTTGCTCATGTGTGTTCATGGACTGGTATCCCGTTTAGGGTGACACTTGCCTTTCGCCTAATGACAGCTGGGATACACTCAAGCAGATACCTGTGATCTTGCTTAGAGTATTGTCAATGGATGGCTGGATTCTTGTGATTTGATTACATCCATAATACAATGAAAAGAAAAAAAGTGTTAGTGTAAGACAAAGTTTTATTTAAATGGATGTGTAATGAATTCCTTACAGAATGTTGGGATGTTTAAATGCAGTGCAGTGACACTGACCTTGGCATTTCTGCTATTGAACTTCTTTATTTACAGCATATTACTAAAAGCCCAGTAAATAAGTTCAAAGGTCAGCTTCAATCCAAATCAGAGAGCTGGTTCATGGCAGCTAGGAAATAGTGAGCTCAAGTTGGATTTATTGACTATTGGAGAACCTCCCTGGCCCAACCTTTACACCAAATCACATTTGTCCAGACTCATTACCACATTTCCTAAGACACCAAAGAAGACACATTTTATCTGCCAGGAGCTTTTATTAGGACACAGACTCAACAGTACAAACACAGCAAGTGGTAATTTCCAGTGAAGGAATAATGTAATTCTTCATTGATTGATTCATTGATTCATTCATTCATTCATTCATGCATATCTTCTAGCTTTATTATTACTTAAAATGTAATGCTACATAAACAAGATAATTAACTGTGCGCATAAGACTTGGTTGTAACTATTCTGCGTAATAGTTTGGACTGGTTGTAGGCGTGGTGGCGTTGTGGATAGCCTCACAACAAGAAGGTCCTGGGTCCGATTCCCGGGTCAGGTATCCTTCTGTGCGGAGTTTGCATGTTCTCCCCGCGCTTGCGTGGGTTCCTCCCACTGTCCAAAAATATGTACATTGGGTGGAATCCCAGCTATTAGGGTTGCATAAGTCTGTGCAGTCTTAGTGCCGGTCCCAAGCCCTGATAAATGGGAGGGTTACGTTAGGAAGGGCATCCAGTTTGAAACTCAAATGTCAAATGTGCGGATCACGGTGATCTGCTGTGGTGACCCCTAATGGGGGCAGCCGAAGAAATTTTAGTATGGACTGGTTATATAGTTTCTTTTTTCACATGTTGCCTGAGAATTTTTTCCTCAATAAATGATAAGCAGTCAGCGACTGAGAGCGAATAGATTAACATATGATGTCACTGAGTTAACAGTATCAGTACTGACTAGAGGAACTTTGGCTACTACCGCAAGTAATTCAATCACACAGACTAGACAATTGAATAGATAAATTCTATGAGATACTGTGCATATGTGTGTGCATAAATATGTGTGCATGCATAAAAGTGTGTACATAAATGTGTGTGTGTGTGTGTGTGTGTGTGTGTGTGTGTGTGTGTGTGTGTGTGTGTGTGTGTGTGTGTGTGT